>VMBQ01013009.1:0-17603 GCA_007657795.1 Dreissena rostriformis
AAGAAAAAGTATTGCATGTATTAACATTAAATATTACGATTAGGTGAGACTTTAAATTTATCTTAGAGCGGAAAACAAACAAGTGCAGACAGACTGACGGAATAATGGACGGAAAGTGACGCTATATGACTCCCTTTGGGGGGCATAAAAGTCAATTTGATAAAATAAACAAAAACAGGAAAAATAATATTGGCAATAAATAGAAAGGTATTGCATGTAATAAGTAAACCGTACATTGTAAGACATAATAGTAAAACCCTCTGCTCGTTCAGTGTTCTGAAACCGACATAATTTAAAGTTTCGTTAATAGGCCAGGACGAGTTAACAGCCATGTAGTATAATGGCCATACAAAGTGTGTAATGGTAAATACAACTGAATAGAAAGTTATAAGCACAAATTATACATCTAACTTTACAACTAATTATGAAGGTAACAATATTTTGAACATTACATCCTGCGCATCCAAAGTGCATTATGTTTATTTATCAAGTCAAGTCAGCAGTTTTTATTGATAATCAAAGGACACAAGTACATCATACACTTATGATATAAGCATATGAACTCTGCATGAATGCAAACTGCAAAATGGGTATAATAATAGAAATAATATAAATAAATATTACTTGTTTGCGAGTCCAAACTATTCAATTGTAATGAATAATAACAACTAAATAACATACAAACTGAATTCACATTGCTCAATGGTATGTATTATTGACAAAAGCGTATTTTAAAAATAATAAAATACACATACAAAGTATATGTGTATCATACAATAATAATTATCCAAATTTAAGAATCCAAACTGCATAATAATATGAATTATTGACAGAAGCAGATCAATGATGTGTGAATTCAAGCTATGTTATTGTACAGAATAAAAAATAAAAAATGAACATGGATATAAATCGTGCAATGGTAAACAACACCAATGGTCGGGGATGGTAAAAATACGTTTATTTTCGTATGCAGCAATGAGTACAACTTAAGAACAGGTACAAAGGCTCGATACTTTGCTGTTTTGCATCGTAATAGGAAAATTGCAAATGTGTCAAATTTGAACTTCGCATGTTTTTAACGACGGAAACAAGTATATTTTGTGTTGTATTTTACCGCATAAACGTTTTTTTACCGTCAAGAACAAGTAAATTTCAAATTTTACAAATTTGCATTTTTTTAACTTTTTTATTTGCAAGTGTGGGACGGTAAAACATGTTTATTTTGTGTGTAGCGATAAGCACAACTCAAGAACAGTTCGAAAGCAAAGCGTCTTTTACAACGGTCGAATCATCATCCTGGCAGATTTCAGGGCAACGCAGTATCCAAGGGAATTCCACGCCATGGCTCGGCAGTTGGAGATTCCTGGAGTCATGTACGCGCACGTGAGGCACGAATCTGCGCAGTTGTGGAACCACCAGTTGCCTAGGAAACATACCGGAAGTGTTTATGTTATAATTCAATCATTAAATGTTGATTAGTGTTGTTTTCCTTGCGACTGGGAACCATAAATGAGTTTTTTTATGTGATGCCTTTGTGAAAACACTAGACAGCGCGCGATTGAAATGTCACAACATATAAATATTGCAACTAGGGCAAAAGGGTCAACCTAATAACCACATAGATTTCAGATCGTGAATACTGTTAAAACGCTTCATGTACATTGACGGCATTTGTTTTATTAAAAACAAACAGACGTAAAACATTCTTGGATATTAAACTCCTGATTACCGGCACCCTGTTGTGCACACACTTTAGCGGACCCATATTAACTGAGATCAATATACATCGGATACTGAAACAGTGAACTCAACCATTGCTTAATCAGCTCAGGTAATGGCAGATACGGACAATATATTTCATGGTGGGCAGACAAACTGAGTCCAATTGCCCATGGGGAGATTGACATTACTTATACTAGACCACTGAAATAATCTCCTTATCGTACCTTGCATGTAGTTGGCGCAGCTTGTCGGGTTGCTATCGTAATCGTTTGTGACCGGGATGATTGTGGAGAATCCGAATCCGTTGTGTCCGGATAGACTGTCGCCTACAACACACAGTTCAATGATGCGTTTGGATTCTTAATATTTATCCATTTACATGAGTTCAGTTGGCGGTCACAATACCGGACACATGGGGTTGCATACTGCCTACTTCCATACAGCAAAAGACCACTCCAAAATGTTTCAGTAAAAAAACAGGCAGAATTTGCAGCTAAATTTGATTTTTTTTTCGAAATTTTTGGTAAATATCAATTAGCCATTGTGGTTACATATATAATTCTATTTGTATGTCGAAGCAATACGGTGATAGTCTATGTTTCACGATTCGATTGTGCGAAGAGTTCACAATGGGATCTCGAACAATTAACTGTTAAGTGACCCCTACCGGCCGTTCCTCGCGGCGAGCCGATGTGAAGATTGAATGCCTTGCGTTTGCCTACGGAGAAATCGTCGTAAAGCTGGTAATACGTTGGTCCCTGGGTCTGACTTGAGTTGAGTTGAAGTTCAACACGCAGTTGGAATCGTCGACCTTCGCTTGTTAGTTTATGCATGTTCTCCAGACCTGAAATTTGTATATGAATATTGGCATTGATTTGTGTTTTATTATGTAAGCTCAAAACTTATGAGTTTTGTTGAATGTCCAGTATCAATCATTGAGTCATTTTCCATTATGCATATGTGTTCTTCCTTAATACCATGCATATTGTTAGTATAATAGTATAAAGTAGGATATCTAAAACGTTTAAGACATACGGTCCTCTTCCAAACAGCACAGTTCGAAACCACCTTTCAAATTTGCGTATACTCTGAATTCGCGTTTATTGACACAATCAAATAAAATGTAAAAATACTTATCTAGTAATATAAAGGCTTATACTCTTAAACACATGTTTATTTGCTTATATTGTGAAATAAATGCAAATCTATATACATCGGACTATCCGATTTTTTAGATTTAAATACTGCGAGTAAATGCTAAGTTCTCGTTAGCTTGAATACGCACTTGAATACGATACGATATTATTATTATTATTCATTAGTTTTGAGTAAAGAAAAACAAATATGTATAACCTAGCCAAAAGTTCTGTCTAATATCTCCGAATCCTAAAGCATAGTCGCTGTCGGTTTGGTGTACAAAGTCGACATCAGCATTGGCGCGGTTTAATATAACCTGAAAAAGCGAAACATGTGTAGCCTCATCATTAGAGCAGCATCTACTTTATGCATACAGCACAATGAACTCCATTGTAAACACATGATATTTCCATTCACTCACCTAGCTCTGTGATAATAGAAAAATATAAATATGCCATTTCCATTTACTCACCTAGCTTTGTGATTAGAGGAACATTTAAATATGATATTTCCCTTCACTCATCGTGATACTATTGCGTGAAGCCAATAATGCAGATATAAATTGAATCTTTTTACTTATATAATATTTATAAAAAAAAAACATTTATCAATCATAATTACGTAATTTATGTTGACGCATGTTAATTGATAATGGTTCTGTTTAGTAACAGTCAAATTCCAAACTTCTGGCTGGGGTTAACTCCCAATCCTAGCTATGCTCGGAACAAGTCAAAGCTGTATGCGACTGTTTGTCAAATTCTCGTGTTCTTAATCTACAAGGGGAGCCTACTGAGAGACATTCGGTCTCAAGTGTCTACCTACCGTCCAACCTCCACCATCCGTTACCATGTCACAAGACAGGTGCGTAGGTGTGACGTCACCAGGAAGAACAGCTAGATAAATACCGTCTGATGACGTGATGTTGAAGTCCAGAGCTGCCTTGCAATCTTGTATCTCTGAAGGTACATGTCTTTACAAATGAGGCCAATATTTAACTCGGAAGGTTATTCAAAATGTTGATATTATTTTTCGGTTTAATTTTACAAGTATCGCACACTATTTATTTGATTTAGATCAACATGGATGTAAACCATAGATACTAAGAATCTGCGCAACATGTTTCATTAAATTGTTTAGCGGCGTAATCAAATGTGCTTGTGTTAGAACTGTAAGGGACACTACTATGAGTAAATTTGGATTAATCCAAAGAATTCAACAAGCAGCAACACGTGGTTGCATTATGTGCTGCATCTGGAATTAAGTACAATATATGTTGCCCCACATAGATCACTTTCATTTCATATCATATCCATATGTTATCAAACTAGATTGTATCCAGGTCATATGGTTCCCAATCCTAAGACATTTTATAAGTGAAAAATCAAGCGGAAATCTTACTCATGTGGTCCTAATCGTCAAACATTTCATATGTAACCCAGCTAGCTAAAATTCAGCCCCAATGGGTCATAATTGAAAAAAATATATGTGACCCAACACGCCGTACTAACAGAAGTCGAAAGGCCTTTACCAAAACAGACATTAGAAATTGACATCGTAGCATAGCTGTGTACTAAGTATCAAAGATCAGTACGGGTTAAAAGCGCAAAAGAACACGTGTTTTAGCGAACTGTGTTTGAAATACTCACTCCTATCGCATTTTCTGCCACCATATCCAATATCACAATGGCACGTGTACCCCCTGCTTCCATTTACAGCGCATGCGCCATGTTGACAGGGACTGTTCTGGCATGGACTAACTGATGTAAAAATATCAAAGATACCTTAAATTAAATCACAATTTGATGAAGAGTCTTATAATCAAATAATATCCGAGTACAACCACCATATGTGTGTGAGTATATTTATTATTAGACGTGAGCAGATCATAAGTAACATCATTTTAACTACTGATGGTTATATGTCATTTTTATTCTTGTTAACATAACAAACTAAACACTTTCTGCTCTCAATACTTCACCATGAGTTACATTGGTGACGTCACAGTCATCGTTGCACATCTGCGCAGAGCAGCAGCGCGCGCACGTGGAGGTTTCCATGGTGGAGTTGCATTGCTGAATAAACAAATCACGTGATCAGATTTTATATTTCGCAGAAGTGAAAACAAATGTCTAAATTTTGCAAAATTATCCTTCCATCGCATTATGTACAAACCAAGAAAAAACATCCTTCAGTTGCTTTTTGTACACAACCAAGCAAAACCATCATTTTGTTCCTTTTATTATAGATCTAGCAAAACAAAAAAAACATGTATGTGATTAAAGATTGAGCAAAAAACAACAATACACCTTATATCGCATTAATTACTAAAAGAGACAAAATACGTGTTCATCGGATTGATTACATACGAAACCAAAACATCCTCTCATCGTTTTGATTGAAGGCCGCGAGCAAAACTCCATTTCAAGCTTCCACTACCGATCGAGTGCATTTCATCGCTTTGATTAAAGACTGATCGAGGATTGAGTGCGAAACTAATGTGTCTTATTCAGAAATATCAAGCAGAGACATCGGTTTTTAGTTCGTTTAACTCTTTAGACTCGATACATGATTTATGAGCCTCGCTCTGTGAAAAGGGGGTTTTATGCATGTGCGTAAATTGTCGGCCAAGATTAGCCCAAGCAGCAGTCCTCACATGATTATCAGGGACGACCCTTTCCGCTTTTACTGTATTTTTCGTTAAAATAAAGACTCTTCTTGACGAAAATCCAGTTAGGCGGAAAATGTCGTCCATGATAAGCCTGTTCGGACTGCATAGACTAATCCGGGACTACACTTCACGCACATGCATTTAACCCCGTTTTCACAGAGCTCGATTCATATCTATCGCTTTAACAACCGACAGAGCAAATAAACATCCAACCATCGCTTTGATAACATACCTGCTCAGTCATACAACCCAGTCGGTACTTCCCGTCATCGTCAACGAACGTACTGCACACCTAAACAGAAATATACGTACTGCACACCTAAACAGAAAGATACGTACTGCCCACCTTAACGGAGAGATACGTACTGAATACCTAAACAGAGAATACGTACTGCATACCTTAACAGAAAGATACGTACGGTAATCCGCACGTTAACAGAAATATACATAATCCGCACGTAAAAAGAAAGATACGTACTGTAAACCTTAACAGAAAAAAACGTACTGCACACGTAACTAGAAAGATATGTACTGCACACCTAAAAGAAAGATACGTACTGCACACCCAAACGAAATGACTCCCTGATCATTTTAGTAAATTATGTTCATACCATACGTCCACATAAGTGTTTTATTTAACGATCCTGGAAATTGAAGCTAAAGTATGCCATTACGTGTTTTATCACATTTAGCGTGCCCTAAAATATTAAAATATAGTTTTGATTGATCCGTGCGCTACTTTTTGAATGATAAGACTCGAACCATGCTTTCACATTTATTAACAAAGAACATTTACTGAAATATACTATATCAGTATTTGAATATCAGTGCTTAATTCTTACAAATACACTGTAACACCGATTACTTGTTTTTACTATTCTTTTACTATTTTATGCAAATGAGTATTTTGTTTTCCATTGTAAAAACATTTTTAATACCAGAAATCTGGTGAAACTTTTTAATCTCTGGTATTATTTTTACATTTTGATACAAAGAATTAAATCAAATAAGAAGTAATCACATTCTTCGAAAAAGTCATCGATAAAATTGAATGAAAAAACAACAACAACAAAACACCCGGATGTTACCTCGTGCTCATTGCAGACGGCTATAGTGTCGCACGTGGCCGCTGCATCCTGGGGGTATGTACACTGGAAACACACTGGTCCGGTGTTGTTTGGGTAACCTTTCACAGTACAGAACAGAACAGAACAGTTTATTTGCGACTTAAGCATGTACAAAAACAATAAAGAAATAATAAATAAATACACATGCGTCAAAATAACAACAAAATGTTTATGCATTTTCACAAATATATGAATTTTGTGAGAATGTAATATGTAAGAGAAGGCTCTTTATGTTTTTTCAAAGTTAAGTGAATGATTAAAATCCGTTATATTGAGAAAAAAATGTATGCAGTTAGATATTATATACAAAATGTATATCTGAAAAAAAAAACAAAAAAAAAACGTCGATACTAATTTCTCTTTCTCTTTATTTATTTTCTCCCTTGTCATATTTGACAACGAATTTTTCAAGCAAAATTCTCGATATGAGCGCTTACTTGTTGTTGTTTTATTTGTTATAAACATTTCTGTTTCAGATGCAGTTTCATGCTAAATTCTAAATTTGTTGACAAGAGTCGACCTTCTACCAATAAAATTGCGACGACAGTTACGAATTCTACTTTATGAATTGTTTATAATAGCTTTACCCCTCATACTTAACGTGTAATATNAGCATCATTAAGACATGTCTCAAAGCACTAAGTACTTTTTACCAGGACACCGTCTCAACAGTGTCTCTTAATGAAAAGGGCTTCCGATACAATCGAACAACTATAAACAGGTTTAAACTAAAATAACGACATTTTAAAATTTCGAAATTTAATATAATGTATGTGCGGAATGCACAGGCTTATCTGTGACGACACTTTACGCGCATTCATTAAACACCGTTTTCTCAGAAAGAGGCTCAGATAGTTTCTGATTTCAGCCATTTTAAGTTTCGGGCATGATTTTTACAATCCGATACTTCTTTAGCCATCCATAAGTAAGGCATGGTCGAATTAAGGTTTAGGAAACCTAAACAAGTTGAAACCGCCGTTTTGGCTTTTTAATAATTTGAAAATAACACATTCCTGGTATAGGCAATGATGATGACAAACCAAGTTTACGTTTGACCCTTTGACATATAAAAATGACCTTTAAGGTAGCTTTGTGATTCTTGTGATTCTCAAATCCATCCATCCATCAAGTGCGAACGAGCCCTATTTCAACAATATCTTTTTGGACATTTCACCTCGAAACATGACATTGACCTTACAGGTAGCCATGTGTTTCTTGCGCGCGACACGCCGTCTCACTAGGTCAACATATAACCGAAGACAGACTGAGAGACCGGCGGACAAAATCAGTGTCTTCTTTAAAGTCACCTAAATTGTACATACTGGATGTACAGGTATAATACATAAAAGATTGCCCGAAAATGAAGACTTAACCCATTTATGCCTAGCGTCTAGAAAAAAAGGCCTTGGCAAACAGCGTAGACCCAGATGAGACGCCGCATGATGATCCCTAATTTTGAAAATAAATTGATCCAATTTAGAAGGATGGGAGAGTCCACAAGGCATAAATGGGTTAAAACAATAATTGTACAAGGGTCAAGTTCTCTACTCACCACGGTATCCTTGCATTTGGCAGCGTAGCGAATGGAGCCGCTCGGTGTTACGTACTGCTCCAGAGAACATTTCTAAACAGGATGATACACGCTATAACTTATAACCAGAGGCTATCGGCATTAGCTGCTATCCCCACACCCTACTGTTCCATCCCCTCCACAAAGCTGCTGTCACCTGGCTACCACGAAAACACACTGCAAAAATGCATTGTCACCGGAATTGTTTCACACTCTCTAGTCTCTACGCAATCAAAGACATGAAAGCCCCACCTCCGCTATTAACCAATGAGAGCACAGCTTTGTTTAAAACTATTTCCGGGTCAAATATGGCGTAGCGAGTGTGAACACATTCCGTTGAATAGTTGGAAAGCTGATTCTCGCAACAGATTGTATTAAGATGTATATCTATACTATCTATGTTAGTAAGTGTTAACTTAATTTAATTTTGATTGTATGAGATGTTAAATTACAGTGTGAGTAACTGTCAAACCGAATTATGCATGCCTGCAATGTGTTTTCGTGGTAGCCATACCGATTCTAGTAAATGTTTTTGCAAGTTTGATGACCGCTTTAAGGTAGACTTGTGTGAACAGGCAATTTTAGTCCTTCAATAGGACGCCTTACGCGTTGTTTGAAACCAAGGTTTTGCAAATCGGTTGAACATTGATGGAGCAGTGAGCTTCGGAAATGGACTGGTGTGCCGTTATCAGCATTTCAAGGGTCTATATATACATACTATTTTTCTAAAATATGACTCATTTTTTTGTTTTGTCATTGTGTTTTACAAATGGAAAATTGTGGGGGTTTTGGTGGGATGTAGCAGTTTGGGGGGGGGGAGGGTGTAGCAGTGGGGTCGTAGCAGCATATGTATTAACCTGTGGTTATACATGTCACTTTGCTAACAATAAAACAAAGAAGATAACTTGATGAAAAACATATAGATGCGTTATATTTAATACGAAGAAGTGTTTTCGATGCAAAAATGGTTGTTTCGAAACATAAGTATAAAGTTAACTGAATTTACGCCGATTAATAACAGTTTCATCTTAATAAATACATTAACTATTTTCAGTTAAAATAAAATAAATCAGAGTTGTCTTAAAATGCTTTAATGGTTTATGCACTTAATTATAAGGTGAATTATTAAAGTGGCTTATTTTGTATTATGAAATCATGCGACAGTTTACTGTTGCTCAGGCCAAAAAAGAAATAGGTCGGTTTCCGGTCTCCTTGGGAAAAAAAACAGGGTCGGTAGGTAGGGATTTTTTTTTTTTTTTTTTTTTNCCCAATAAAAAGTTATGGGTCGGCGCCGATTCTGGAGACACGGTCGGGCGACCGGAAACGGACCTATTTTTTTATTTGGCCTCAGTAAAATAGGCATACGCTGACAAATAGGTAACAGTGCATTTAATAAAAAACAAGTTGTAAACATTTACAGAAAATACAATTTTGATTTGAACTTTCTGATTAGTGTGACTTATATTGATCATTTAGATCTTTTAAATGGCCGGCAATGGAGCGGTAGGGGTTTGCGGCCGCCGCTATAGAATTAGGTCATTTCTTTAAAAAATAAATCAGGTTATATTATAACACTGTAGTGTTGCGTTCGTATTTATCCCCGTTTGTAATAACGACCTCTTAAACAGCTAAGAATGCTAGTTTTAACTCATTAGAATCGATTAAATCTTTTTCTAAATTGATCCCATATTGCCGCCTAAATGTTGAATTTTATCTAAAGCACGACTAGCCCCNACAAACTCATTTAAATCTTTGAAGACACTGTNTTTGCAAGTTTGATGACCGCTTTAATGTAGACTTGTGTGAACAGGCAATTTACTTCCTTCAATAGGACGCCTTACGCGTTGTTTGAAACCAAGGTTTTGCAAATCGGTTGAACATTGATGGAGCAGTGAGCTTCGGAAATGGACTGGTGTGCCGTTATCAGCATTTCAAGGGTCTATATATACATACTATTTTTCTAAAATTCGACTCATTTTTTCGTTTTGTCATTGTGTTTTACAAATGGAAAATTGTGGGGGTTTTGGTGGCATGTAGCAGTTTGGGGGGGGAGGGGGTAGCAGTGGGGTCGTAGCAGCATATGTATTAACCTGTGGTTATACATGTCACTTTGCTAACAATAAAACAAAGAAGATAACTTGTTGAAAAACATATAGATGCGTTATATTTAATACGAAGAAATGTTTTCGAGGCAAAAATGGTTGTTTCGAAACATTAGTATAAAGTGAACTGAATTTTTGCCGATTCATAACAGTTTCATCTTAATAAATACATTAACTATTTTCAGTTAAAATAAAATAAATCGGAGTTGTCTTAAAATGCTTTAATGGTTTATGCACTTAATTATAAAGTGAATTATTAAAGTGGCTTATTTTGTGTTATGAAATCATGCGACAGTTTACTGTTGCTCAGTAAAATAGTCATACGCCGACAAATAGGTAACAGTGCATTTAATAAAAAACAAGTTGTAAACATTTACAGATAATACAATTTTGATTTGAACATTCTGATTAGTGTGACTTATATTGATCATCTAGATCTTTTAAATGGCCGGTCATGGAGCGGCAGGGGTTTGCGGCCGCCGCTATAGAATTAGGTCATTTCTTTAAAAATAACTCAGGTTATATTATAACCCTGTAGTGTTTGCGTTCGTATTTATCCCCGTTTGTAATAACGATCCCTTAAACAGCTAAGAATGCTAGTTTTAACTCATAAGAATCGATTAAATCTTTCTCTAAATTGATCCCATATTGCCGCCTAAATGTTGAATTTTATCGAAAGCACGACTAGCCCCNCATTCCCCCTGGGAACAAACTCATTTAAATCTTTGAAGACACTGTGGCAATATGTATGCCGTCGCCTCCTGTCGACGACTGAGAGCTTATAGACTTGCATTACCACGTGAGTGTAACATCTTCCCCGATGTAAATTTCTATGATATAGTGACATTACTGCTATCAGCGGCCAACGCCCTCAATGATGAGACAGCCAGACGTACATGTACATTCATTCATATGTTTATTTCGTCAACGTAATTGTATTGTGTTTAAAAACAAACAGACGTTTAATAAATCCAATTATACATAGTATCCCGATGCATATACGTTTTATGTAAATAGTATATGACTCTACGTTTATATATGTGAATGAATATTTGAACTATTCTGTATGTTTGTTAAATCTGTGAAAAGTGAAAATGAAGAGTATATTTAAGCGCGAGCTTATATGTGTGTATCCCGGCACCTACCTCGTGGGCTCCACACTTGACCACCTGGGGGATGTCCTGAGGGTGGGGCGCGTCCACGCCTACCAAGCACGTGACCTCCCCCGCTGCAAGAATGAGCAGGGCTAATACATGTACCGGAATTCATGATCAGAACCGTGCATTCGACAAGTCAAGATCAGGGTTGTGATTTTTAAAACGCCTTAAAGGTGAACAATATCCTACCCTTTGTAGGTTTCACTAAAAACTTTGCTTTTAAATAGATTAATCAAAGTTATTTACGATATGTAAGACTATCACGGCACTTAAGCAGCGGAGGATAACGAGAAGAAATTCATGCAAGACGACTTTATTGATAGTAGGCTCAGAATCATCATCACAATAAGCATTAGCATCAACAACCACAACAACAACATCGGTATCATCACAATCATCATAACTGTCTTAATCACCATCATCTTCGACAGCAGTTACATAATCATCATCAGTAGCAACAACCACAACAACAACATCGGTATCATCACAATCATCATAACATTCACCATCATCTTCGACAGCAGCTACATAATCATCATCAGCAGCAACATCGAAATTGTTATTTTTATAGGCATTTATTTTACGTCAATTAAATAGTTTATTTATAAATAGAAAACGTACCTAATAAGCGGAAATTTAGTCCAAACGCGCAATACAATAGTCCAAACGGTATTATTTTCGCACGGTGCATGTTTACAGTAAGGTATTTATGCTTACGCAGAAATAATGTTTACAGATCTGTTTTTATGGTACAATTTCGAATTAGATATGGGTATATCCAACGACAATTTCGATCAAATAATGCCTTACAAAATTTTCACAGATAGTTCACGAATGCACGATAAATAATATCCGCACAGTTATCTGTGTATCGATGCCCCGATTTTCATGCAAACGTCAATCACAAATAAACACACAATTCGGTCAACTATATGCACGGCGCGGCGTTTGTTTCGATTGATTTAAATAGCGAATAGCTGTGTCGCTAGATACGGTAGGGGTTGGATTTAAATACTGTAAACTGTTAAGATAAATAGATTGGGCGTTTGTGATTCATAAATCAATTTCTAAATGTAATCTTTGGGATTATCGTTATTACTCTAGTTATTTCTAGTTTTCGGACACTTAAAAAAATGCGTGTCAGAAAATTTAGATACACAAAAATACGCCCAAAATATGATGACCGAAAATTTAAAGACAATCTGCGATTATACCAACTGAATCACAGTTGGATATTTTGTGTTTTGCGTCATCTGCCGAATGATAAGCATTTAATATTCAATAACAAGGACTTTATATTATTGAACTAAAACAAACTTTGAAAATTGAGATTTCGTTAAATGTTTATTGATCGCTATTGACTTATTCTCTCTACATTTTAAAATATAGCGCTTATTGTGTTGCAGCTTATTTGTAACACACATGTTTTGAATAGGGCATGTTACCTTAGATAAATTATTTGTTAAGTGGATTTAAATAACAAAAAACTTGTTTACAAAAGCAATCGATGACCATAACTGAATATATTGGAAATCATACCAAAAATGATATAATACCGAAAATATGAACTTATTTACATACTACGATTTTGAATGCACACTCTTTGAGCCATCGGGTAAAGCCGTTGCCTATAAACGGTGTACATGTCAATTTACGAAAATAACGCAAATATCCACGTCCTTCTGCATTCGTCTGCCAGTTGTATAGCCGTTGTTAAAACATATGTGTGGTGTGTCACCGGATGAAGACAGAAGTGTGGAATTCGGACAAAATGTAACCGACAAATTACAGTCATTCATTATATGGAAAAAATCTGGTTATCCGAAAAATAAGAGCCGCGAAAAATAATTATTTTGTCTGAAAATGAGGGTGTCCAAAAACTGAGTTTCCGCAATTTTAGAGTAGTTACGATAATTCAGTGATTATTACAAAATCACTGACAAATTTTCAAGTTGTCCTAAGATCTCATTCACGATCCAATTTTCCCCATGCGTAATCTTAGCCAGTTCAACAGTTAAAACCAAAAGGTGGAGCCATTTTACCAAGCTTTTCTCTTAATCCAAAAAGTTAACATTAAAATACAGGCGTATTAGTGTGATATGATTATAACTGATATAAATTGTAGCATACAAGGCGTGGGCAAGGCCTGTCCATCAAGTGTTACGTTGACCAGTTGAAGTCGCCTGTTGACCACTATGTTACTGATTTCAACAAATGGAATTCAACTTAACGGTTAAGGTATGCACTTCTGCGAACACGTCCACAACTTAAGGTTTCATGCAGCTAATAATCGGTCAATTTGAGAAATGAGTCTACATTGTATCTAAGATAGGCAAACTTTTGGCCCAATCTTCTTCGTTATGATTTCCTATTTAGCAACGTTTTGGTAGCAGTGGACTGGTTTATAATTATTGATTATTTGCGGTCTATTTTTGTCCCGGGCTATTAGGGAATTTGTGAAGTAGTAAACTGCGGATCACTTCCAGGAAGTCGCGCAAATATAATTTGCGGAAACCTGGTGGTTTAATATGTTTTGTACAATTAATTTATCGCGTATTATTTTATTTTTACGAGGGGAATTCTGCCACTTGGGCGGATTTTGTTTCAGTGGTGAAATATTTTGCTTGGGGAAGCCGCCGTCATACGGCGGATATTATATAATGACAAAAGCTTTTAAACACGACTTACTAACATCGGGTAGTGTTTTTGATGATAATGACCTAAGGACAAGCACATTAAAATTTAGACTGGGTTCACCATGTACACATTTATTTTCTGAAAATCGTACGAACTTAAGAATAAATTTATGTGGATTATCTGCTCGCATTGGCCTTAATTTAACTGACTTATTTGTTAACTTACATACACAATCATTCGTTTGAACACTTATGAGTGGCACTTCTAAACCTCAGATGGTTTAACAACATTCAGTGGTAAGTTTAATTGGGCATATTTTGATATGAAAGGAAGGGCGCGGGTCTATGACATAAGTAGATGTATTCTAAGGATAAAAATAAAGAATTAAGTTTCGATATAGATCTATATAGTTTTATATAGCGGCAGAATATTGATTAAAACACTCAAACATGAATAAAGATCTATAAAAAAACTGCCTACCGACCCATGTTTTTTTTCAAAACATATTAAACATATAGGAAACATACATTGTTACGCCTTAATATTGATGCAGCAATTCGAATTTAAATATTGAATTAACTACCGGGTACTTTTAAAATAATTGATTTTTCTCCAATGTTTTAGTACTTTTTTGGCTCTGACAAATGTCCTTGCCACAATGGTTGTAATGTATCCCTTTAAACATATGTCTACTCCTTCACAGTTTTCGGTCCCCACTTGCTTTCTTTCTTTTCCGCGTCCTTCTTTGTGTCATTCTTTGTTGACGTTTTCCGCAGTAAAAAATACTAAAAAGTAACCAAATCTTTAATTTTCTTTTTTCAATATAGGGATGAACGCTTTCTTTGGAATTTCAAATTAAAATTGACGACCATCCCATGGTGTAACTGTCTTCACTTCTCCTTTCCGGATATACACACAACATACTATGGGTTCAGTGGCGATCATCGCAACAGAAGTGCTGGCTGAAGTGTCAATAGCACATGTATTTGTTGTTCCTCTGCTAATTCCTAAGGTAGTAGAATGGATCGACATTGGGACATTGGGTCAACTACTCTTTAAAATGTGAAGGCACAATGGTGCTCATGCAATTTGCACTTAGGTCTCTGTGGAGCAATATGTCCCGTGCTATATTACGGTTAAATATGCATTTGACGTTAATTAAATCCCCACTACTAGAAGTCCGTCATATTCAAACTGTTTATCAGTTACACATGATCATTTAAAAAATAATTGCACTGCATGCACAATAGGTTTTCTTTGCAAAGAAACAAGTTATTAAAAAAAAAATCAGCGATTTTTACACTTGTTTAAAAAGTTAATGGTCTCACCAACCATATATGCAGTTCATTAAGGTAATCAGTGAAACTTACTCAATATAAGGATCTGACGCTGAATGTCATCAAATAGCATGTTTTGTTATATCCCTCCACATATTCTCACAAAATAACAAAAATTTCCACTAAACAATATAAAATCCTGTATAGGATTGCCTTATTTCATAGCGTTTCCGTATTCAATATCTATATAAAAACTATATGTTTGAATTAATTAATCCCTTAATGTTCATGTTTACAGATCCGTGTCAGCGTCAGTGGTCTTCCTAGACTTATTTTGATTATGCACCTCATGGCTAAAATATCCACGTTTGAACGTTGCTGGTGCATTTTTGAGGGTACTTAACACCTTAATCTATATAAAACTAAAGTTTAAAATGAAATACAGTACAGGTGAAAGATCCTGTAATGACACAAAAGGAATATAGGAAAATACTAAGTCATTCCGTCACAACAGATACAATCAGGTCTCAATCTTTATATAACCTTACATTTACATATTTTGACAGGCTACTGTTTTTTGAATGCGTGTTAAATGAATGTTAAGAATTGGATCCTTTGAACCTTTTTTGTGCCAGTTCATCTTTTATCAAACAAGTATACACGAAATAAATCCCAAGCGTCGGCTATCGGGCATACATAGCCAATACAGGACTCATCCAATGCAAATTTGGTAATCTCAAACAACGACGCGAGTGTATTGACATTTTAAACGCAATTGGACTACAATGTGAGATATTTCTGTGTGTTTGGATTAATATAATAATAAAGTTATAATAACATGTATTTAAAATATATGACATAACTGAATTCCTGTGAGTTATTTCAATTATTGTTAATGCAGATTGTGGTTTAGAGTGTTCAATGTAGACTAATTTTAATAATTTGGAGGCAGTCTTCGTGTGGTTGTATTTTTCGAATTAAATTGTGTAAGGGTAATTCCTTTGGTTAATACGTCGTGTGTTGATCAAAGAAAGTCTATCGACATTACCAGCATACTTTGACTGTATACAATGGGAAAGAATGATGATGCTGTGAAATATATGAACCTTGCTCTGTGAAAAGGGTGTTTAATGCATGTGCGTAAAGTGTCGTCCCAGATTAGCCTGTGCAGTCCGCACACGCTAATCAGGGACGACACTTTCCGCCTTAACTTGATTTTTGCTAAGAAGAGATTTTTTAACGAAAAATATCATAAAAGCGGAACTGCACAGGCTTATCTGGGACGACACTTTACGCACGTGCATTAAAACCCCTTTTCACAGAGCGAGGCTCGTATATATTGTGCCGTAGGCGGGTTAGCAACTCATCATGAGAGCTAACATGTGTAACCGGTGACAAACTGGACAACAGGTCGTGTTAATTCCATAAAGAAACTATAGTCAGTATTGATGTAGCCAGCAGATAGTTGAGTTATAGTTTCTATTTAGTAACTTGACTTCTGTTTTTACTTAAGAAAATTTGTTTTAAGATCAGTAATAACACGATCAGTGAAGATAAACCCAGTATGAAAACATTTTTGAAAGTAGATTCGACAGCCATGTTTGTTTTGAGTTGTTGACAAATTTAATGAAAGATTTAAGGATTAATATTTAAATATAGCATTCTTTCCACGACTTGAGTTGACTTTCTTAAGAAATTTGAATCGAGGCAAATAGAAATTGTGTAAGCTGTTTACGCCACGTTTCCATTGAATAGTAAAGAACTGTTTCGAGTGGCGGAAACTTTACAAATCAATTCCAAATTACTCCGCAAGGTTATAATGAGTTACTTTAAATTCAAATACGCTAAGACACTAACCTAATATTCTCTATTTAAAACGAAGTGATACACTACAAAAAAATGCAAGGAAAAACATTTTTTTCATGATAATTAATGGTGATCGTAATGTTTATTTTAACGTTTGCGACATCCAATGTGAGAGTTTCCGAATATTTCCCGCTACTCTCATCACAAGTCGTATCAAGAAGTATTGATTGAGCCAGAACGTATACCATATATTTGCTTTATTCTCCATGACATAGTCACACATGTACTTCAAGTAGTGTGCATACGAGTTATGCACAAACCACACCGACGTCATTGAAGTGATAGCAGTCATGAACACCAACGACTTCATGCTTTTTTTTTTTTTTTTTTTTTTTTTTTT
>VMBQ01013010.1:4913-18129 GCA_007657795.1 Dreissena rostriformis
GGATTCACTTCAAATTGATACTGAACTTCTCTTATGACATTAGGGTCAATCTCAACTATGCATGGCCCCAATCCCAACCCTGGGGCGCCCCGCCCACATAGGCCACACCCACCAAAAATTTCCATTTACTATAATTTTTTCATTTCTACACGGATTCACTTCAAATTGATACTGAACTTCTCTTATGACATTAGGGTCAATCTCAACTATGCATGGCCCCAATCCCAACCCTGGGGCGCCCCGCCCACATAGGCCACACCCACCAAAAATTTCCATTTACTATAATTTTTTCATTTCTACACGGATTCACTTCAAATTGATACTGGACCTCTCTTATGACAATACGGTCAATCTCAACCATGCATGGCCCCATTCCCAACCCTGGGGCGCCCCGCCCACATAGACCACACCCACCCAAAATTGCCTTTACTATAATTTCTTCATTTCTACACCGATTCACTTCAAATTGATACTGAACTTCTCTTATGACAATACGGTCAATCTCAACTATGCATGGCTTCATTACCAACCCTGGGGCGCCCTGCCCACATAGGTCACACCCACCCAAAATTGCCTTTACTATAACTTCTTCATTTCTACACCAATTCACTTCTAATTGATACTGAACTTCTCTATGACAATACGGTCAATCTCGACTATGCATGGCCCCATTACCAACCCTGGGGCACACCTAGGTCAAACATTCGGTGTGGGGATACGCGTCGGCCTCTGCCGCGCCATTTCTAGTTTAGAAATTGGTTTGGATGTATCGTTTATAATTGCTCTTAACAATGATTTGTTTGCATATTTTTAATCAAAATATAAAGGAACAATGAAACTCTATACTTTTTATCAGAAGAGAAATTCCTGTTTACACTATATAGTATTTTCAATGAGATTTGTTTTTGCCTTTTTAATACATGAAAATAAATACATCACGCAATTAAACATTAAAATTATTTAAGCTATGGTCACCGATTTGGAAGGGTCAAAACAAGGCATTGGGGTTTAAAATCGGTGGAAAGGCATGCCAAAAATCATTTAAAAAATACACACTGTAAACGTTTATGTTGAGGTCACACTGACATGAAAAGCGCACTGTTGTGAACGCAAGCTAGACATTCAACAAGTCAACCTATTCACTGGGGACTAAAATATTACAAATTATCTGAATGATTCAGATTGATTACCGTCCGATTTCGCAATGAATTTCTAATGAAAAGAGTTTTGTGACAGGAAATATAATTGTTCTCTCCTGGGTAAAAATCTGAATCAGCGATCGTAGGCAACATATGATTGATATCTAGGCAAATGAAGTTTTATGCAACACATAATTTAAGAATGTTATTGTTGTTTTCAGTCCAAAAATGCTCATTTAAATTTTCGTGGTATTGGCGTGTTTTTTTTTTTATTTCGTTGCGTTGTTATATATCTTTGTATGATTGGGGTATATCATAGTTGTTTGTAAAGTATATATATCATAGTACAGATCCAGTGGATTTTAGATAAAAAAATCCTGCAAATCGTTTCCTACAATAAAACTGACATTATGTTTAGTTCATTTTTCTAATAACTTAGACACCTAGATAAGTGCTCAGTATTATACATGTATTAATGCGCACTTATTTTCCAGAGCAGACGGAATCTTTCACGAGTTCTGTTATTTATTTTTCTTACACATTTTCTCTGAGACATGGACATGTTTCCGACGTTTTACATCAATCCCATTTACAACACAAGGATATCACATCTTACAGTGGATAACGGTTTACAAGTAAATGTGCGAGTAACACATTGTCATGGAAAGCTCAGAATTTGGGTACGTGCATATAACCATCGGCGACCAATATCAAATATGAAGCAAATATCTTCACTATATATTAATCGCCACATACGGGAATAGATATAGCCATCACTTTCTATTTTAAACAAAAGCCTTATATGTGAATGCTAAGTTACATTGATATGATGTATATGTACCTATGTGTTCTTTATTTATTAACGATAATGATAAAGTGATCCATTTATTTAGTAATTAAACCTTGTATTTCAAATGATTGTTAAAAATGTTGCACTAAACGCTTTTTTTTTCGTAAGTGTAAACATTTGCATGAGTATAGTTTCCCTTAATGTATCGGTATTATGAGTCAATTATTTCACACTAAAAGAATTATTTACGTGAATTTATATTCCGATTACAATACTTAAAGCAGTGTATTGGGGCGTAATATAATTGTTTTGTTACAGTGTTGTTTTTTACTGGTATGCGAATGAATAACTTTTCAGAGCCCACTTGTCATCATAACCCACATTTGACCAAGTGTGTGCTTTAAATACAAAATAATCGTTGAATCAACAAAACAGACCATTGAGCGGAATTTAAACACCGTTTAGTTTTAAATGGTCGCCGTTTTTAAACTTGCCACAGTTTTTATTACATGTTAAAATGCACATAAGATGTAATGTGGTTTCGTTAAATAAGCAGTATTTTGAAAAAAATATTAGTTAACAGTTTCTATCTTACTCAATACACTATGTTCCTAACATTTGTCTTACGAAAAAAATCAACACACCATTTGAAGAAACATGTCTTATAAATAAGGCGACAAATTATGTAGTACATTTCAGAATGTAAAGTAAGGCTTGTTAGAACAATTACAATTTCCCGTAATGTTTCTGATTCTTTGGCATACAATAAACATATATCACATTATAATAATGTAGTTGATAGTATAAAATAAGTGAAGATGATTGTGTTTTTACCATGACTTATGTTTGACTTATGTTTCCTTGATTTGGAGTTAACAGCATACATAATCTGATGGTATTGTACTTGTAAACAGAAGGAATAAATACCTCAAATGAGATGTCATTACTTAACCAGCCATGTAATACCCTTATAGGTTTCATTTGTTTAACTAATCAAGCACCATATTTCTATTTCTTGCCATTAGTCTGATTAGCAAAAGACGATTCGTAATGCTACTTCAAACAATACTATTCTGACCTATGTTTTTTTCTCGAGAAAACTACAGTTTTCATTAATGTTTGTATCTGGCAAGTATAAAGTTGGTAACGTTGATGTTTGAAATTGTGTATAATCTGTCCTCAATTGATGAAAAAATCATACACCGAAAACAACAAATACTATCACCACATTTTTGCTTTTGTAGTTGATCACTTTTTTAGACTAAGTAAACACTCTTTGTCAAAACCTAATTTAGACGTTTTCACAAAAAAGCGCTTCTGAAAAGTGTTCACCTTATTTCACTGTTTTTAAAATAATTTTAAAACGCACTAATGTTTGTAATTACAAACTATTTTCTGTCAGATAATGTATTTCATAAAAACTGTGTAAATCGTCGTTAAATGACATACATCACTCTTCACAACAATACATAAAATGACGCAATAGAAAGCATGTGTCTCTTTAGATATTATCAATATTTTCCCCAAGAATCAAACTATATGAGTTCACAACGACCCATAAGGATATTTGGTTAATCCAACAAACCATATTAATGATTGGTATTGCACATTTTCCAAAATGACGTTGAGTTTGCTAGGGAACAGAAGCATAATATCCTTGGTAGATAATGTGATCTGCAAGGATAGGCGTTGTTTGTGGCATTTAATGTGCAAACGTCTGTAATGAATAACGGAAATACCAAGTAGTAAATCATATTGTTTTTGCAATAACAATCTCCTAACAATTACGTAAAGGCTTTTCAAACATAAATCAAAGTGATCGTTCTTGTGGAGCATCATCCTTAGACCATGATCATTTCATGATATGAAGTAAATAAGGAATCTTAATTTAAATATGTTGTCGTTCGCAAATATGGCACCCATTAGCACCAAATATGCCGCGGTTTCATATCTTACCAGCTTTAATTTGTCTTTATCTAATTTCCAACACAAAACGTAGTTATAATGTTGCATTAATTGTTCGTGTGTTTGTCGTGTATAAATGGTCTGCCTTAGGTATCAATATGGCCGAAGCGAAGTCAGACGTGTGTTTTCAACGGAAGACAGCCCTGGTAACTGGAGCAGGCAAAGGTAGCGAGACCTACACTTTATAATACTCTCCATCATTATTTAAAAAAATTGTAGGTACATTAACTTACACGCACAACCTTTTTGTAACTTCACTTTATGTTTTATTTAATTGTATTTATTTATTCTTTCGTGTAATTTCAATTGATTGAATAAATAAAATTGCATATGCAATTGCTCAGCACACAAAAGTAGTCCTTACAATGTTTGAGTAACAGACAGTAAACACTCAAATAACTTTTCATTTCATTCAAGACGGGATTAGCCAACATGTTCCAGACAGTCTCTCTTTATGCATATGGATAAGCAACAGACGCATGCTATAATCTCAATGCAAGCACATCGAACTAATTATACATCGCCTTAGCGTCGTTTATAACGTAAATATGAGTTGCTATTTTGTATTTAGTTATTTCAGGAATCATTAACAGGAAACCATTGTAGTAATATTGGAGTGAAACAAGATATATAAAAGGAGTCTAACGATCAAATACCGTACTTAGTATTTGTCTTGAACTGCGAAATAGTTATCTTCTATCCAAGAATAGATCAGCAAATGCATTTGTGAATTAGAGTTAATGATAATGGCACATAACAATTCTTGAAGCAGCACTCAATTTGATCCATAACGATTAGATAAGCTATATAAGGCAATCAAAATGGTGTTAAATGTTCAATAGATGCGCTTAAACAAATAGCATTTGGTGATAAAAACTTGTTAACGCATCATTTTGCGCAGAAAAAAATGTAGGTTGCTTTAGTGGAATGATTGATATGATTCAAGAGTGAATAGCATGTGTTGTATTCACAGCTTATATGATTTTAACATTTTTACATTTTATGAGATCTACAGCATTAAGCAGTGTATATTTAGCAACAGACACGTGAGACATGCATATGATACAAACCCGGCATTTATGCTTTATCATCGTAGATGTAAAATAGACCAAGGCTTCTAACTATTGTGCTAAAAACAAAAACAGGACATCATAACATTTCAGCTGTGACAAATTAGAAATGTTGTTGTTGTTAGTTTCTTTTATTTTGAAACAAGTGAACGTTCATCTCTTATAAGAGGAAAGCATCATTTTTTTATACTACTTGAATCTATATTTTCAATTTGTGTATACCATGGTGTTGTCCATACTGACAACCTGTAAATCATTAAAAAAAACATACTTTTTTTCAAACGCGTAGTTAAGGTTGAATCTACAAATTTATGCAAACGCAATAATTTCTCATTCTAAATTTCACATTTTATAAAGACAAACGTGATTTCTCGTTCGTTTTTATGTTATTATTTATCCAAACCAAGTCACCTTTCACAAATCAAATAACGGAGAATTTACTTCATTGCTGTTCTTCAAATATCAAATTTGCTAATAGTTTCTCACGAATTTACTAAACTGTTATACAACTATACGGAGTTATTTTTGAAAGTCGATTTAGTGTCTTCTAAGAATATCGTTATGTCTATGTTTCTTAATAAATATAACTTTGAATGCTCGTGTTATCGCCAATAAATCAGGAACTTCAACGTGCACTTTAATTGCATAGAAACATAACAATAACAATGTTACACACCTCAAATAACTACATAATTACGTTACCATGACATATGAGAACGGTGGTTCGACGATTTAATTTGAATCGTCCATGTAGGTCTAAAAACATAAGTATGAAGTATATAGCGTACATGTGTTGTAGAATATTACTGCAACAAGCATGAAATATGGTTTTGTAATAAATATGATAAAGTCAGAGCCTAGAAAAAAACAACGTTTGGTTAATCAAAGAAGCTCAACCAACTAGGATTGTGCCTTCGTTTATATGCATCGGGTAGAACAAGGTTCATTCCACCATTATTTCGTTCAAATTTTAACAGTTTTGTCATTAACACCGCTGCAATAGAAGACATTACTTTAGGACATATATAATTTAGGACATATGTCAATGAAATCTAAAATGAGCTGAAAATATAAAAAAATATCGGTGCAAAACGAACGAATTATACGAATAACATCGTAAACACTTAAACATATCATTTCGATAATGAAACATTTGACGATTAACCCGTAAAATTGGTCAACTATTATGTCACATGTTTTTACAAATATTTTGTTCACCGTGACAGTCTTTTATTCTTATCATAATTCATACTTTTATCATTATCCGACATCAGACAGTTTGCAATAAAAAAAAAGCAGATCATCTGAGCTGAATGAATATGTATTCAAATGTAACATATTGTTTAATGGAACAGAAAATTTTCGTTTTGTAGATCTAAATGTTTTACAATAAAAAAAAAGAAAATGCGCCTAACTATATTTATATATAAAATATATAAAAGGGTCAACACGGTTACAAGAACACAATATTGGGTGTAAAGTTATTTCTAAATGTAGCTCTATTAAATGCAGTTTGTACTTTTGTTCACATATGTACTTCACACAAGGTTACATTTTAAAGTACGGCATTCTGAAAATATCATCCGTTTCGGACATAAGATTCGGAGGATACAAAAAAGAGAGACATGCTTTCTATTGTTTTCAAGTGAATAAACTTCCAATTAATAAACCTTTGTATAATGAATCATAATTCTTATATAAACTCATTTTAATGGTATACCCTGGCGGCCTTTTTACTACACTTTGGATTTTTTTCTGTGAACTGAGGATTTGAGTGAAGTATCACTTAAAATAATATTTTATGAGCCTAAATAATTTCCCATGTATGCACATTGGCAATATAACGACTAACAGGCTAAAAAGGCTTTGTCAAAATCATAACCTCTTGGATTTAACAAACAGCCAATAGTCAGGTTTCTATGCACTATGCGCATGTTGATATAATGTAAGTCTAACACGTCCGTATTTAAAGTATCCGTGGAATTTATTAGTTCAATAATTATTTCTTTGCTACAAGTAAAAGGTGAAGAAAAAAAAACATACAATTGGTCTGAGAGTAAAATACCCTTTTTTTGGAAATCTTTACTTGCACTTACAAATCAACCACGTCAAAATCGTCTCAAAATCGTAACTATTGAAATACTTAGTTATATTCTTTGTGCCATTACGTTACATTAAACCCTCTTTATGAATTTCTTTGGTTTCTGTTAAATTAAAGTGTGCGCTTATTGTGTTTTAGTGTTTCAAAGTGTTTTTTTTATGAAACTTGTGTTGCAACGAAGCCAAACATCGTTACCGAAGTATTTTCATTTGAAATTCATTAAATACAAAATAAAATACTATATCCATCTAAGTGATATACTATAATTTCACTCATAATTTAGACAGACTACTTATTTGATGAATTTTATGCGATGGTAAAGAATAAATGCACAAATATAAGCAATTTTTGGTAGTATGGTTTGTTTATCATGTGGAACAAATGCAATGCGTCTTTAATCTTTCAAAATAAAAAAAAGAATGTATAAATAATCCCATACACAATACAAACATACAAACATGAATATGTATACACATATTAACTTGTTTTAATTCGTATATTACTAAGTCATTATGTACTTCCATTTAGATATTATCGGGTACACGGACACATTAGTTCTGGTTATGTAATAAATATGCAGCAATGTATATATATTTGTTTTGTTATAACACGTCTATATTGCTTGGTCAATCGTTTCGATTATTAAAGAACAGATTAAAGGACGGTTGGTAATTAAACAATATTTTACACTCTTGAGTTTAGCACAGACCATAACCGAAACAAAACAATAATATTTGTTTGAACGATAATGTTTTCAAAAGGAACGAGGCAAATTTTCCCGAAATATCTCTCAGTATTCAATGTCTGCTTATTGTCTAGCTTAACTTGAAAAAGTGAAGTCAATGACAATTAAACACCTCATTTTCAAAACTCAATGTGTCACGCGTATGTTATGAAACACGCGTGTTTGCTATAATCATGCCTTAACAAATGGCTCCAACAAAAGCCGTAATGGTTGGTAAATCAAACTTATTTTAAGGAAACTATTATTACTAAATCAGTGATTATCTAGCATTACATTAAAATTATTTCATGTATATGTACAGTCAAGCCAGTATCTTAGCAGTACATTACAAAACTCTTTGTAACATTATGAATTCAATTCTAAACATGTCGCTTATGAGCATATAGTTTAAATTATACGATTATCCTTAATCGAACACACATTTAAGATGTTTATCAGTGGCTTTTCTGAATTGTTTATTGAGCCTGTTTTTCAGACAAATAGCATTACATCTGAAAGGTTGCCTTCTTTTTCGTATGTCCTGTCTGCCGATAATGCATCGTTAGCCATTCTTCTAATGCTTTACTGCAAAACATCCACCTACATCCGGTACATTAACGCTATCCAGTGCAGTATTCCAATTCTCGCGGGAAAGCAAGTGATGTTGATAAACAATCCTGTTCCTGGTAAATAAATAATCTAGCGCTACTTACATATTTTTAAGCAGAAAGAAACATGCAAACGACGCAAGGTCTTTGGTCAAGTAAGATGGGTCGATACCATTTGAAAACTTGAATTTGGATTCTACATCTTTATCCCATCGTAAGTAAATGAAATTGCAAAAGATGTTTTCAAAAGTAAAACTTTTAGTATGTTTTATTGTTTAAATTAATTTTAAGTTGCGCTCTATTGCACTCACATTAAAAACACGAACTTTATTTAGCTATAAAACAGCAGCAAATGGAGAAAATAGCACATTTTAAGATACAATGTTAAACATCTAAAATTTCGTTCGGTAACATTGAAAACTTTTTCCCCTTATTTTCTGTGTTCTTCATTATTTTCAAATTTTGGTCATCAAAATGTCGTTTCTAGTTGAATTTCTGACAATTAACTATTAGANTAAGACTTGATATAATCATGTCAAATCCGTTTTGATCGGTCTGAAGTTATGCTAACTATTACAGGATAAACATGTGTAACCTTTTATTTAAACTCTTTACGTACAAAAATGTATATGGTGCAATAACTTGTTGCGTATTTACACTCAAATGGTAGTAAATCTGCACCCAGTTACGAGTATAAAGTAAGGGGTGTCCGAAAACTACCAATACTTTGCAAGGACCGTTCCAAGGCAGTGATTCCAGTTTTCGTAAAATTTTGGTTTTTGTTGTGCTAGCCTGTCGAATTGTTGGGCAATTGGTCACTTGCAATAAATAAAGAACCTTTTATAAACTAATAATAAGATATATCTTCTGCTGGATATTTACTTTGTTAATTTTTATATTGCAATAGAAAAAGCTCAGATTCCAAGTAGATTAAGGTTCTTTAGGTGTAATAATTTTTTAAGTATTGAAATCAATGTTGGTTGCAACATGCGATTTTGGACGCAATGTTTTTTTGCTAATTCCACGATGTGGGACATAGAGACATTACTTATCATTACTTGAAAAATTTAAATTGGGATACAATATCAAGAATAATCCTACCAATATTTCAGCGTAACTACCTAATACGTAAATTGCGAAAGAAAAGTCATTGAAAAAAAACTATTTGTTTTAGATATTTAAATTGAACTTGACATACAGTAATGCATAAATCTATAAGAAATTGGGAAAAGTTGTTTCATGTTGAAGCGCAGTAACAGAGATAAGTGTCATTGGTAACGGCCACAGACGTTTTACAACGCGTTTAAGAATTTCCCATTATGGATATCTTGCACGCTTCAGTATCGTGATCGAAATATGCGGCACATTGCCGTCCGCAATGTCAGGAAACGACCAAAAATAAATAATTAAGTAATTCATGTGTTGCGTTAGTAACAAAACACTGTCTTTAAAGTTGTACGTACGTGTATTTAATAAATAATTGGACCAAAACAGCAAAACAGCCACTAAAATATAAACAACACACACATTAATAAGCTCAGGCCAAACAAAATAATAGGTCCGTTTCCGGTCTCTTTGGGAAAAAAAACAGGGTCGGTAGGAAGGATTTTTTTTTTTGTCTTTCGGGTACTAGAATGGAAGGCTACTAAAGCTAATAATACGAACTACATATATATATATATATATATATATGCTTTGTTTGCTTGATATTACATCTTATATTGAGAAATCATACACGCCATACGTCTCGGATTGTCCAGGATTGTCCCGGAAATGAAGAACGTGTCCCGCAGTCCCGAAAATCTGTCAAATGTCCTGGATTTTACAAAATCCCTATATACATGTACCTTATCTTAGTCGTATTCCCACTAATCCGCAGCGTCTCCATGGCAATGCCTAGCGAATAGGTGACTACGCTACGTGTCAAAATCGATCAGTTAACATGGGTCCTGTTATCAGTGTTAATCGCATCAGCCAATCAGTGCTAAGGCAGTCGAATACATACCAACCCCATGTGAAGGTCTCAACGACTTAATAGAATTATCGCGAAAATTTTCCGTCAATGCGAATGAACAGTTTGACGTCATTAGAGGTAGCCGCTTGCTGTCAAAGCAATAAAATTGGCATCCTTTGTCTTAAGCGATCAACAGCACGTACATAGCCCCGCCTTTTTACGGAGAACAATGATGGAATTAACGGTTAAGTGCACAACTCAATGCTCCCGCGTACAGCAATCACTATACATGAATGCCATGTAAAACCCGTGTTTTAATAAGAGCGCGAAATTGTTAATGTCGCATGGAAAGCGTGCGTGTTGCAACAGACCATATGTGACTAAATATAGAGCAACTCAGTACATGTAGCATTTCAGAATGAAAAATTTACATCGGAATCGATGCACACAACGAGAAAGTATTAACCCATTTGAAAATAAAAAAAACACATCAAGTTACGTCGAATGAATGAAATTCAAGTCATGTACACAAAAGCAATTTGGTGCTCTTTTCTAACACGAAAAACACGTGGCTTGTATCTAGTAACGGAATTAGTAATGTTTAATTTGACGTAAATAGATCTAGTGTATTTCGGATAGGGCCAAAACAAAAAAAAATAGGTCCGTTTCCGGTCTCCTTGGAAAAAAAACAGGGTCGGTAGGTAGGGATTTACGATGTGAAAAAAATTCGTACCAAAAATGCATATATATCTATATATATCGCTATAGGAGGTATACATGTCCCGGAAAATCGGCAAAAGTCCCGGAAAATTGAGCTTAATAAAAATGTATGGCGTGTATGGATAAATGAACCGAAATAAACGAAAATGAACACTTTTTTTATTTATTTTGGCGACCCCAATAAAAAGTTGAGGGTCGGCGCCGATTCTGGAGACACGGTCGGGCGACCGGAAACGGACCTATTCTACATACAACTGCGAGTGTTAATATTTACAAAATTGAAATTAATACGCAAGGTGAACAGTTCTTTCATTTCAGACAGTGATTAAAACTGTTGCTTTATTATATATTTTTTAATTTTTATTCCTGTAGCTCTAGTAGTTTTGCCTGCGTATTGTATGAGTTGTTTGATAAAGTAATTTTACTTTAACTCAAGGAAATAGTCTCATTATAGAAAGTAGTGTATGTGTGTATAGTTTCAGTATTATACTTTATGCACCTGACCAATTGAATATGAAACAAAAAAAAAACATACATACAACATACCCCTAAACGAGAAAATGATTAATGGTGGGGTCTCCTCATTTGGGAGTTCTATTGAAAGTAATATGGTGTTTAAGGCGGTTAAAAGGACTGACAAGACTCACAATTAGCCCAGTTTAATACATAACTAATAATTGTGTCTCAGTAAACGCTTTTACTGAGACACAAGTATATTTTATATTTTAAACTAAAAATTCCTTATGGTTGGCATAGAATACAATATTGCAATACTTTTGGTAAACAGAAGACATAAGTTCAAT
Source organism: Dreissena rostriformis (assembly GCA_007657795.1). Taxonomy (NCBI): domain Eukaryota; kingdom Metazoa; phylum Mollusca; class Bivalvia; order Myida; family Dreissenidae; genus Dreissena; species Dreissena rostriformis. The sequence continues at coordinate 16,788 of VMBQ01013010.1, forward strand.
AATAAAACGATCTCAATTACATGTACCTTTGCATACAAAAACAACACGAGTACCGTATGTCTATTTCTTTCTTAAATTAAATGCAGATCAATTTTCGCACTGTGATGATTTGGCACACAATGTTCTTTTCTGTAACAGTTTTCGCTGGATTCTTAATATTTGTTTTCCGTGAACAAAATTGTCAACTTTTGACCTTAAAACCAATTTGTCATGCTCTTGCTTCGGTTATTACATCGGCAGCAGTTGTCAAGTATTGTCTTGTCTAATTTTGGTTTTGCTTTAGACGCACGGCAAAACTAAATAATGACACGCTCCCACGCAGTGCATTAATTAAGTCGAAGGAACGAACGAGAATGTAATTATTGCCAATGATTTTAATAACCCAGTACATACAAAATAAAATTAGTGAATGTATGGCCAAAATTATCTTATGAAACATATAATATTGATATTGTTATTATGAAACGCACTTTAATTTGAATTTATGAGTTTTTAAAAGGTCAAGAATAGCTTTGTCATAGTTACACAAAGACATTTGAAAATAGAACTTTGTATATGCGAGTTTATTTCTTCATTGTTGTCTCATTTTCAGTATATAGTCATACTGTTGCACTTAATACGATTTCATTTGATTAATTAATAATAAATTGTGTGAACAATGGTTACACTAATTGCGTGCATAAACAGGAGCCTTGATGCTGTACTTATCGAACGCAAAACGTGTCCAGGAAGACATTATCGAAAGAAAGATTTTTGATTGTTAATCCTCCTCTATATTTTGTTTGCCAAGTGTCCAGCATTGAATTATATAAAATGAGTCATCGCCCATTTCCTATTTCCGAAAGCACAAGTCATTATTCCGGCAAAACTAATCCCAGAAGAAGAAGAATTGTGTCAATACAATGGAACCGTGTTAGTGTTTGATAAGATATTGGGCAGCAGGTCTTTAGTTTAACACATGTACATACGAAGGGAGTGTTTCATTTAAAGAATTGTCTGTCCAATTGAACGACATACTTTCCTTATAAGTGGCGTAAAATACCACACATTTGTTGCGCGCAAACATACGTACACGTATAAGGCGTATAGTGTGAGGCGTATAGCGTGGCCTAAATATTTTAAATGTCCTATCGCAAATGGTTGGTTGTTTCCTATTGTTTATTTGCAGTTTACCATGGCAGTGTTTTAAACACGACTTGATGGAATTGAATCATCAAATAACTAAAATAGTTATCGTGAAAATTTGAGTTTAGTATATTGGCCTCTTTGTGTAATGGTATTAAAGATATATTTGTCTGTATGTGCTTCTCTTCAAATTCGTTTATTTATATTTTATCTTCAT
>VMBQ01013011.1:4307-18087 GCA_007657795.1 Dreissena rostriformis
ATAGGCACTTTTGTGTCCGGAGCCATATCTTGGAAGTGCTTTGGCGGATTTCATTGAAACTTGGTATGAGTATATATATGGATAAGACGATGATGCACGCCAAATGGCATTGTACACCATCTGTTAATAACGGAGTTATGGCCCTTTGTATCTTGAAAAAATGCTTTTTACTATAAGCTTACAGCTGTCCGGAGCCATATCTTGGAAGTGCTTTGGCGGATTTCATTGAAACTTGGTATGAGTATATATATGCATAAGAGGATGATGCACGCCAAATGGCGTTGTACACTATCTGTTAATAACGGAGTTATGGCCCTTTGTATCTTGAAAAAATGCTTTTTACTATAACCTTACAGCTGTCCGGAGCCATATCTTGGAAGTGCTTTGGCGGATATCATTGAAACTTGGTATAAGTATACTTGGTGTTAGTGTATATATAGATAAGCGGAAACCCATCACAGGTACAAATGAGTTTTTTTTTAAATGACAAAAGGCACAACATTTCACTTTTACCTTTTCTTTTAGTTCTACACCCATCCATAAACAAAATTTATTTGGCGGGGAATATCAATTTGACGAATTTGCTAGTTTATTTATTTAATGGCAGACACTCATCGGAGTCATGGGCAAAGTGTCTCTAATGACACCATTTATGATTCGAATTAAGTATTTAATTTGAGTGTACTAATATATCCTAAGTTATGGTATTGCTACAACGAATCTATGCAAAACTACTATTGTATTATAAATGTATCCTGTAAACATGTTACTTGTTTTTATCCTACGAAACGCTTCGGCTTTTCGCATTCATCTGTATTATTATTAATAATTCTGAACAAGTTACTCTCAACACAGTAAGCGACTTCGTTTCATTGTTATTCGTGTCGATTTTGTGCTAAAGGGTTACACGCGTGCCATGCGGATACTTTGATAACGGATGGCAATTCGATAACATCGAACAACAAAAGTCGCGCGCGAGTGGTGATTTCTTCAGCGTTTTTGCATTAATGTTCTTTTCATTGGGTTTTCAGACACGGAACATTGTTTGGCTAATTAATGGTATAGCACGTCGTATTGCGAAGAACGAAATTCGAGGAAAACGGTTGATTATATGAAAACCCGTTTAAATTCCATCGAAAATCATAAACCATGTATCGTGTCTCAAAAAATAATTATAATTTTGAACCAATCGATTTTTTAAACAATTAATCATTTAAGCCCCTATAACGCTCAAAATCAACGAATATTTCGTAAAATATTGTGTAAAATAAAGTTAACACATAAACAATCAATGTTCCTTATACAATGTAGCAATGGCCAAATTCTTAACGCTAGATGACTATATATATATTCACGAATAAATCAATCAATCAAATATATTCAACACATGTTCATGTACCAATTAAGTGCTCATGTGTTGTATGAAAAGATATCGTTGCGGGAAATTAAAATGGAATATATTGTGCCACAACAAAAATAAAAAAGAGCATTTTATATCTTGTTAAATCTATGTCACCAGACCACATCTAGCGTTGACATTTTGCCTATAGCTATAAGGAACACTGATTGTACATGGACGAACCATCTTTCGAACCTCTTAATTTTTTACAAGTCAAATATAGTGACAATCAATTTTGAAAATAGTGTAACCTATTAATAAGAATTCTGTTTGATAAATAACTTGTTGCTACGTGGCTGGCAACTTAAATTGCTACGTAAATCCTCTTTTGATAACAGATTTGTGCAAGCTTCCAGCACCACCATATCATGTAAAACTGTCAATGCCGCCCAAACAACGAGTACCTGCTTTCGAACCCTTCACTGTACAACATTAAAAATAAATTCGTCACATGTTCGTCACATGATTTGACCATGGTCACGTGACTTATTGCAGCAGCCGAAATGTGTAAATCGTCAAGCAAAGTTGAGAACGAAAATTAGACCATGTTTTTTTGGGGGGGTTTTAATGAAAATAATTAAATATGTAAAAAGCATTAAGCAATACAATGATTTCCACGTGCTTTATGATTAATCTACTTATTCTACCTGTTTTTGACGCATTTTCGTCGATTTACCGCTACACGCGAGTCGTCGTAAACAAATTACTAATACACAAAAAGCGGTGACGTAGTGCGCGTGCGCGCATGCGCATAAAATGTAAACAAATGAAGGGTTCGAAAAGAGGAGAGGTTCGAGAAGAGGTACTTTAACTTTATTTTACGAAATATTCGTTGATTTTGAGCGTTATAGGGGCTTCAATGATTGTTTAAAAAATTGATTTGTTCAAAACAGTATAGTCGGCATCTGTATGCTCGCGGTATTTCAGTTTGTATTTGCTTAATGCCAGTCCATGAACATTCTTCATTATTATTTTGTGTGTCATGTAACCTGTTTTTACCTTATATTTATAACTACCTTCTGTTTGCTTTGCATGTCAGTTTTTTATGTGTGCTTATGTGTACATGCAACCTTTTTACTGTTAGGAAGCTGCTGATCAGTTCACTTCGAATCTGAATCGAGCTGATATTTCGCTTTTACATAGTTTCTTAGCGGTTCACATTTTGTGTTTCTTTTCTTCTCAGTTTTTAAGCCCGCAATTTTGTATGCAGGCAGTTTTTAGATCTACGTATAGATCCAGATCAGCGGCTTTCTGCACAACTTTTTAAATAATATAAGGACCGGTGAATGTAATACTATGTTTTTTTTTAAATAATTATTCTGCATGCTAACATATTGTAATGTCCAGCCGTCATTCATAATTATGCTGACCTTCGGTTAACCCCGCCCACGTCAATCAGCATCCAGCGTTGCAGACGCAGCGTTTGTGGCGTGGCCTGGGTGCGCTGGTGTTAACAATCTCTAGTATAACGATCTCTAGTATATATTTGTTACTTATATACACTTGTTTATATAGTTGGTTCAAAAGCCTTAATGGCTTATTTTGTCGGTATATGTCTTGCCGACTCAATATAAATCTTATCTATCTATCTTTCTATCTATTTCAATTGCGCCCCCTACGAGCTGTTTACATGTCAGAATTCGTGACCCATTATGGCATTAAGGCCTTTTTCCATTCGATCTCAGAAAGCAGTTTTACCTGTGATCATGAGCAATATTCTGGTAAGTTGCGGTTGCAATCCATCAGGAGTACGTTTATTCACCAATTTTCACGTTATTCCGATTTAACTTTTCAGTATTTTAGCTAATTTTAACTTGAATTTACTTCGTCTGCTCGCACTTCCCTGATCTCATTTTTATGCATATGGTTACACATCACTATATAAAGATTAGGCCTAAAACCACTGAATCTAATACTGTTGGATTCTAACCCGAATTCTCAAAAGGATTGGGTTTTAAAGGTAAGATTATCAATTTTGTATTTGCAGAAAATTAGAGGGGATATGAAGCCTTGCATGATATCATAATTTTCGTATCAAAATGTTTCCTACCAAAATCTTTCAGTTTGTTCAAAATTAATCGTCGACAACGACCAATATTTTCGGGCAGGGTTATAAAATATGGCTGCGCCCATCCGAACATGACTTTTGCTCTGCCTAACTTATTGAAATCAATTAAGACGTGCATATTTATTCATTCATATTGTTAGAATGATTTAAGTTCAAAATACAATGTTGTTTTAAAAGTAAGCTGCCGCCCACGTGTTGATTGTCCCATTTGTTAACTAATACTGTATTAGTAATACAGTTCCAGATTTTAACCCTTGATTACATTTTTGACAACGTTGACGTTCTCATGTACAGTGAGTGTACATGCGGTTGATGTGACACCTGCCGAATCAGCCATCACAGATTGGTTCTTCACAAGGTAAGCACTGAGTTTTTTTTTTATATACCATGAAGTCCAAATGTTGCTCTCCAAAATTGACCTGGCACTGGTGAACTCCTTTACTGGCTTTAGCATAAATTATACACTTGAATTTTTTCCTATAATTTCGGTATTGTTTGTGCATATTTTGCGCCAGAGTTATAACAACATTCTTGATGAAGTATCAATTTATATCGCGTAATAGAAGTCGCAAAACATTTATTGCTTTTCACCAGCACAACGTATTTTCGCTACATATGGTTGTTACTGGTTGAGTCGCGGATTCTGTTTGATTCGTGGGTATAGAAATCGCGTGAAATCTCGCGATAGAACGTTCGCACATGATGCAGTTCGTGACGGAAAAATGTTTTGACACGGTCACCATTTTTTTCCGATTAAAAATGCGTCAAAAACAAGTAAATAGTGTAATTCATCATAACTTGATAGGTCCTTATGAAATATTTCCTCATTTATGTATTATTCATATAGTGTTTCAAGGTAACACAAAATCGTTTATTTAGGAGTATTTACCATGCTACATCGTCTGTTGACATTTTTTCACAAGAAATTAACCTGTCCTGCAAGGTCAGTTTAAAGGCTTTTTATAGTATGCAAATCTTGAAATTCTGGCAGCCAATCAGAACCCACGAATCAACCGGAAGCTTATTTTCATGATGGTAGTTTGACACTATCAACACAGATGATTCTTTTGATGTTTAAAGACGATAAACATTTGGAAAAAAGCAACAAATCTTAAAAAAGAAAGGTTAATAATTATTTTCATTATGATTCATGGTCATTTATTTATAAAATATTTGTGATGTAACAACTTTATGAAAATTACCCACGACTCAACCAGACTATAGCATTTCCGTTAATAATGGTAACTTGACTTTACTTGTTGTCCGACTTAGCTACGCAAATGGTGGCTTGGGAAATGACCGACAACTTGTGGTTCTTGTCTAATTATATTGGATGGGATAAACGAATCCCTGTAACAAAATATATAAATTAATATTAGACAATAATAATAAAAGTAATAATAATAATCGCGGTTTGATGAGCATGATATTCCCAAAATAAACAAATACCGAAAATACCTGAAATACAATAAAATAATAAATCCTGAAAGCTTAACAAAGACAATTGTAACATAATCGTATTTACCTGTAGGTTTGCACTTTAAGCCTACAAAATAGATATTAGTTTAGTGTAACAACAAATGTTGATCTTGCTTGTTCGTTAACTTTGTGCAGTGTCCCTGCAAAATGGCGGGAAGATTCAACTTAAAGCCACACGCTACACTAAATTACCTAAATTACTTTTACTACTTCTATACTATCTATTTAACTAAAAACATTATTTACACCTTATTCCGTACTGTCAAGCGGTAAATGTTGTTTTTATTTACTTTAAAGTAAATCTTTTAATGATATGGTTATGTTTCAGAGTTTTTACAACATAATTTAAGTAATACAAAAATAGAATTAGTCATAAAATTTTGGGGGGGGGGGGGTCAGTTTCAGAGGGACAGGTACTTATATCCCCTTTAAATACACATTAATTTGCCTTTTTTGAGGCTCGTCCCTAAAGTCACTGGCCCCTGTGTTGGAACAGCAACGTACAAAGTACATAAATCCCATGTTTACTGACCCCTATCGGTACGTTTCATAACAAACCAAATACTCAATAATTTTATTAAAGAACAGTTATATTGAAGTTATTCAACTTTTTAGAGAATAGAGTAGAACGCTTTTTGCTTAACTGTGAGCTTTTATTGTTTAAGTTGTCATATAACGCAATTATTATTATTATTGCCCAGTTTAAAAAAGGCTGTATTATCGGAACACCCAAGCAGGCTGCGGGCGGCTTCGAGCATCAGGAAATATTTGTCCAGACTATAACTTTGTCCATCATTGATGAATTTTAAAATAACTTGCCATAAGTGATCAGCATGATGAAACAGAGTGTTGTGTGCAAAAAACAAATTCCTAAGTTAAAGGTCACAATTCGAGTTTGATAGTCAAATTAATCAAGTTTGTACTTGAAACCTTGTGCGGAGCATAACTTTTTTGATTTCATGTTGATTGCCTCAAGCGATCACCATGATGAGACGGAGTATCACATGCCAGAAGCAGGTCTTTAGGTCGAAAGTCAAGGTAACAAATCCAGGTCAAATGTAAAATAAAAAATTGACTCGACTTGTTGTAAGTGATCAGTATGATGAGACGGAATGTTGCGCTTATGAACCAGGTAACTTGTTCCAAGGTCTAGGTGCCAATTCAAGGTCAAAGGTCAAATTTAGGAAATGTGTACTGGACACTTTGTCTGGAGCATAACTTTGTCCATATACACTGTAAATCCAATATAACACGCTCCGTTATAACGCTGTATCCAATATAAAGCAGGGGGTGCTTGGATCCCGTTTTTTCTCCAACCTTCCATATCTGATTCAAATCCATGTTAGCATAGTAGCATGGATGGATTTTCGACAATCAAATGCATAAGAATTCTTCTGTTTTTTGACTGGCTCAAATTATTGTTCTAATGATTGGTATTTATAATTTAGGGCCCTCGATCTGCTTTTTTTGGGGTCCATCAAAAAAGTATACTTTTTTCCCCTTTTTTGGAAAAAAATTCCCCCATTAAAAAGAAAGAAGTATCTCATGATTATTTATCGCAATTTTATTTCAAGTACATCTATTCAAATAAACCTAATTATGAAAAAAAGCAATGAATATAGTTCAATCAAAACAAATGTAGTAATAAAAAAAATTCCCCATATAAAAAGGGAAACGCCGCGAAAATTCCCCCTCATGAGGGACCTGGGCCCCTTCCCCTGATGGCCAAAGAGGGCCCTGGTATTTGTGACAGTTTGTTCCAGTGCTGGGTTTATTAAAATGATTACTCAATATCACACACAGTGACTGTTAATGTGAAAATTACCTCATAACATTTTGAAGTCAATTGCAGAACAAACATCATATGTAACACTTACACACTTCATTAGTTTGATTTTGCACACTGACCTGAACATGTATGTCGCATTTGTTCATAAATCAATATTCATAACTGGCAGACGCTGGCCGTTGCTTGCATTTGACGGCTTGCATTTGACTTGCAGTTGATATTTGTACAGGATGTTCGAGACAATTATTTAAAAATCACCATTTTTGAAAATTTGTCGCCACTTTGTCAAATTTGTCGCAAAAGGCAGCAATGAGGATCGACAGCAAAACCCCTGTTTGACACTTTGTGCCTCTAGCATAACTTTTTTACAACATGGATGGATTTTCAAATGACTTGACATAAGTGATCAGACTGATGAATGTTGCGATCAAGAACCAGGTCCCGTGGTCAAAGGTCAATTTCACATTGCAACATTATTCAAGATCAAAGTTGAAATTTATGTATTTTCAACAGCATGTTGATTTCATAAATTTACCATAAGTGATCATCATAAAGACAGGGAATGAAGTGCGTCAAAAACCACGTCCCTAGGTCTGAGGTCAAATGTCTCATTTTTATGCCCTCGGTAGGGTGGCATATAGCAGTTGAACTGTCCGTCCGTCTGTCCGTCCGTCCGAAAACTTTAACATTGGTCTTAACTTTTGCAATATTGAAGATAGCAACTTGATATTTGGCATGCATGTGTATCTCATGGAGCTGCACATTTTGAGTGGTGAAAGGTCAAGGTCATCCTTCAAGGTAAAAGGTAAAAAACATATAAATCAAAGCGGCGCAGTAGGAGGCATTGTGTTTCTTACAAACACATCTCTTGTTGAAATTGTACCTGTCACTTTGGACAGATTTTCAAGTAACTATGAAGAAGGGATTGGCATGATGAGACAGAGCGTCATGCGGTTGATCCAGTTCCTTACATGTTGGTCCAAGGTCAAGGTCACAATTCAAGGTCTAAGGTCTTTTTATGCCAAAGGTAGGGTGGCCTATAGTCAGTCCAGCATTCCGTTTTCCGAAGTTTTTTTACACAACGCTTTCAGATATTGAGCTGATTTTTGGTATTTGAGTCTACCTACGTGACCTTCAGATGAAGTTGCGTTCTGTTCCATTGGTTTTTGGCGAAATTATGGGTGTTGGACTTAGAAATTTGCTCTATAATAGCTGTTTTCCGGAGGTTTTTTATGCAACATATTAAGATATTGAGCTGATTATTGGTTTGTGAGTCTACCTACATTACATACAGGTGAAGTGTGAGTTTCTTTCCGGTCCATTGATTTTTGGCAGGTTATGGGCCTTGGACTTCAAAAATTTCTGTTTTCCGGAGGTTTGTTACAAAACGCTTTCAAATAAGTATCTGATTTTCTGGTATGTGAATCTACCTACATGTGTACATGACTTACAGATAAAGTGTGAATTTCTTTTCGGTCCATCGATTTTTGGCAAAGTTATGAACCTTGGACTTTGAAATGTTTCTTTATAATAACCATTTTCCGTAGGTTTTTTACTAAACACTTTCTGATATTTACATGTAGCTGATTTTTGTTATGTGAGTTTACTTACAAATGAAATGTGAGTTTTGTTCCAGTCCATTGATTTTTGACAAACTTATGATGTTTTCAATTGGGATATAGCTGCTGTGTGGCTTCAAAGTGCAGTAGGAGGCATTGTGTTTCACAAACGCAGCTCTTATTTTTTTCTATTTTCAATTAACTTAAAATAAATTATCACCACGATTAGACGTAGTGTTGCACATAAAAAGCAGGCCACGGTCACAATGCAAGGTCAAAAATATGAAATTAGTACTTTTCACTTTGTATGGAGCATAACTCTGACCAGATAACTTGGCAAAAGTGATCAGCATGCGACCGAGTGTCACGCTCAAGAACCAGGTGAGCAAATAAAGGCTTTTGAAATAACTTTGCAGTAGGTACAAGCATACTGAGTGGTCACAATTTAAGGTCAATGGTGAAATAAGGGAAATCAGTTGAGCCTTGGTCTGATTTTTACCTGATTATTTGTTTTACTGGCAGGCGTATCATTGAGACAATGGCACTCTTGTTATTAATATTTTTTGTAGCATGCTCTCTGACTTTGGTCTTTGAAATAATAGTATGTGTATTATTGTGTTTCATTTTGTTACAGAAGATTGACTGCTTAAGTGAGCTATGGCGGCTCACATTAGAAGAACTTTTATCAATGCAAGAATTGTAAGGCATCTATCTACATTTGCACGTTCAGAGTTTGGAAAGCAAGCCAAACCATGGAGGTAACTGCTTGTTTAAATTAAATTGACAAATCTTGGTGTATTTAAACATCAAATAAAAAATATGCCAATCAGTTAAGCTTTAGCTCGACTTTGTCCAGATTGGATAAATATGCAAATAATTTCACAAGTAATTATAAGCATCAGGGAACATCGATTCTCTGGCACGAACCAGCTTACTTGAAAAAAAAACAATTCAAGGTCAAGGCCAGATAATTATGATAATTAACCTACAAACACGTTGTCTGGAAGAGCTGAGCTTGTCAGAATAAGTTAGTTCCTTAGGGTCTCAGGTGAGCGCCTTAGGGCCATAGGCCCATGGCCCTCTTGTCCTAATAAATTGCGTTTTTTTCCCAATTAAAAAACCACAAGATGCAAAAAAAATATAAAGCAAAAATATCACTGCAATTACACCAGTATGTGCCCCTGTAGATGGGTGATGGCAGGAGTGGCGGGCACATCCCTGACTATGGTAGCGCTGTACAGTGGTATGAGACCACGGGTCGTGCTGGCGGCATCTCTACTGGACAACAAGGACTGGATGTCTACCCCTGTCACTGACCCCAAGGAAATGGAGAAGGTATATATAGGAGCCTTTTCTAAGAAAACTGGGCTTAATGCATGTGCATAAAGTGTCATCCCAGATAAGCGTGTGCAGCGCGCACAGGGTAATCAGGGACCCCTCTTTCCACTTTAATGGTATTTTCCGTTGAAGGAAAGTCTCCTTTTCAAAAATCCAGTTTAGGCCGAAAGTTTCATCCCTGATTAGCCTGTTCAAACTCACAGGCTAATCTTGGAAGACACTTTACGCACTATTTAATGATATTTTTATATGTATAAAACATCCAATAAGCACACGTTATACTCTCTTTGTCACTTTTGACATAAAGGTGGTATCACCTTTTATTGCGCATAATAATTCCAGGCCTTTCCAAAGGATTTTGCTAAGGCACAATTGCATAGTTATAGTTGTTTGTGTAGTCAGGGCAGCACTACCACACAGTTTCATACAGTTTCTTATTACACTGTAGTTTAATCTTTATACATCTTCATAAAAATCTGCAGTTCTTCACGGGTAACACATACATAAACTGCATTTATAAGGGAATATCCTGGTCAAAATGAGCCTTGCTCTGGGAAAACAGGGTTGCGTAAAGTATTTCCCAGATTATTTCCCGTGTAGTCTGCAGCGGCTTATGAGAGTCAACACTTTCTGGCTTTCAACTGGATATTAGCTTTAAATGAATGAAAAATACCATAAAAGTGGAAAGTTTTGTCCCTGATAAGCCTGTGCACACTGCACAGGCTAATCTGGGACGACACTTTCGCACATGTATTGAACCCTGTTTTTCCAGAGGGAGACTCAAATGAATTTGCAGTTATTGATGGTTAAATGTGTTGTGTTCTGAGAAACCTGGGCATTATGAATGTGCGTAAAGTGTCGTCCCAAATTAGCCTGTGCAGTGTGCAGGCTAATCAGGGACGACACTTTCCGCCTAAATTTGATTTTTGCTAAGAAGAGACTTCATTTAAACGAAAAATGTCATAAAAGCGGAAAGTGTCGTCCCTGATTAGCCTGTGCGGACTGCACAGGCTAATCTGGGAGGACACTTTACGCACAAGCATTATGCCCAGTTTTCTCAGAACACTACACAAATAAGCTGCTGCTTACTCTGACATAAGACCTGGTAGCACTTCTGTGCTAAAAGCTGCTGGGAAAAGGCAGGCTATCACTGATGACAGCATCTGGTTACATGTTTACGAATTATTTGAATTGATATGATAAAAACAGATTTCCATGCAGTCTTTGCTATGTTATTGAATAAAATATTGTTCCTTTGCCATCAGAAACTTTGTTGAATGACACACGAACAATCACCTGTTTATTGAATTTAAGTTTTGATTACTTTTGAAATCTGTTTCATTGCATTATGCTAAAGAACAGTTTGAATATACCAGGACATTTTGGTGATCTTGTTTTTTTTTAAGTGTACAAATCTGTTGACATCAGTTATCCAATATGAAACTAAAATGGAAACTAAAAGGCCTATTGTTTTCTATTCTTATTTGATAAACATGTACTGATGAATTATAGCTATTTTCTACCTTTCAGAATGGTGACTTAATGAGAATCAAAATGGAGATGATGATTATGGATATACAGGTGAGAACATGTGTTGGGAATTTAAAGGGGCATATAAGTGGCTGAATAATAAATATTTTAATCATTATTTAAATCATACGTATCTATACTCCTGAGTGTGGATTATTTGACTGCAAACTTTCATATTCACTTATTATCTTTACCTGGTTGTCGTTGTTGAAGGTGCATTTATATGCTTATTTATGCGAATGATAAAATGTGTATGCAACATCATTCTGGAGCCCACATGGGATCCAATATTTCTGGCAAAAACCTTGCTATGATAAAAAAACAGATCTCTAACTGCCGTTAAACCACTAAGATGCTAATCCAGGAAATGTATTTGAATGTAAACTGACAGCTGTTATATTCTTGAAATACTTGACTTGTAATGCTTCAAAAACTTTAATTTGCCCATTATTAGAACAACAATTTTGCCTATGTATTTTCAGCGTGAGTTCTGCAGGGCTCTTGAAGCAGAGGAAGATGGGAAGAAATTTCAGGTGGACAAATGGTCTCGAAAAGAGGTGGGTACCAAAAACTGCGGAGGTAGTGCTTTAATATTTAAATACAGGGCTTGCAGAATGTAAGGGAAGTTTGGGAGTTAACTCCTCATCAACCAGGACAACGGCAACAATCTGTGGATTGAAAAAAATGCTTCAAAAAGAACAACTATCAGATAATTTGATCTTTAATAAAAGAAGAGAAAAGATCCAATTTCGAAAATTAATTTTCTCAAATTTGCAATTTGCAATATCTTTAATAAAAAATACTTTTCATGCAAATGCAATTACATGTATTTTAATAAATGTTGAAGTGGATATTACTCAAAACACACTTATGATAGAAATTCAATAAATGTTTAAGACTACAAAAAGATTGTCCAAAACAATTATATCATTATATCCAGTCTCTATTTTTAAGGGTGGTGGGGGTATTACCTGTGTGTTACAAGATGGCAGCGTGTTTGAGAAAGCTGGTGTCAACATCTCCGTTGTCACTGGCAACCTGCCCCAACAGGCCGTTCAACAGATGAAGTCACGGTCAGCCAAACCCTTTTCTTTGATGATTGCAATAAAAGTGTTTATAATATTGGGATTAAATTTAAATATGTCAACTATCCGATAGCCCCTAAATTTGAGGTGGGCCTCTAGATATTCTGACACAATTCCAAATTGTTTCAGAAGTTTCAAAAGAAAAGAAAATGGTGGGCAATTTAGAGATTATTAGACACAATAACTTGCAAACAATGGGTCGCAGGCGTTTAATAGATATGGTCTCTGCCTTGTGACCAGGAGGTCCCGATTTTGGTACCAACTTGAGGATCTTGCAATAAGATCTTTCAACAGACACTCAGTACTGGGTTTTCCCGTGGAAAGGGACTCTGCCGTCAGTGTCTTTTGATACAATCAAGCTAAAACAAAAAGTTTAAAACTCAATGTTTTGTAGTTCTTTGCCTATACATTTTGCATTTGTTCATATTTGTTGTTAGTATTCAGTACCATAATTAGATGCATATGGTTTAGAATTTCGTTTCACATCAAGGATTTTTTCAGTGTCACATCAAGGATTTTCCCAATTTTTTCATCAAGGATTTTTCCAGTGTCACATCAAGGATTTTTCCCGTTTTTTCATCTAGGATTTTGTCCGTTTTAGATTAAGGATTTGTTCCATTTCACATCAAGGATTTTTCCTGTTTTGCATCAAGGATTTTTTCTTTTTGGTTCAAAAAAGTTTCCATTTTCAGGGGGAAGACACTTTCAGGAAAGAATTTGCCTTTCTTTGCCACAGGAATAAGCAGTGTTATTCACCCGGTAGGTATCGGCTTCATTTATATTCAGATTTATGTTAAAACCAAATGTATCCTTTATTTCAATTACATGTAATATTTTGTTGAGTGCCGTGTCCTCCATCAGGTCTTGCTTTATACACCCACTTTTATTATCCTCAATGTTCCTTAAGTGCGTTTCAACTCACCCATTTGTGTTATGACCATTTTTATGTTTGTTTGTTTGTTGGTTTGTTTGCACAAACTTTAACATTGGCCATAACTTTTGCAATATTGAAGATAGCAACTTCATATTTGGCATGCATGTGTATCTCATGGAGCTGCACATTTTGAGTGATGCAAGGTCAAGGTCATCCTTCAAGGTCAAAGGTCAAATATATGGGTCAAAATCGCTCAAAAGGGGACATAGTGTTTCACAAACACATCTTGTTTAAATAATGTTGTTTGCCCTATATTCACTGGATATTTTTCTTGGGAAGCTGAATATTCTGACTTGATCTTTTTCTTTTGAAGCTAAATATTCTGACATAGCACTTTAATTATATGTAATTTCCTTATTTTATTGAGTTCAATGTACATTTTTTTTTGGTCAATATACAAATGTTTTTGTTATGGTACATACAAAAATATAATCCATTTTGAACTTACTTTGAAGGAAACAAAGTTTTAGGCAAAATTTATCAGGAATAATGTGTTGTTTCTTTACTGGAAACCGCCTTTTTGGCGACATCAATCAGGTGTGTTTCTGTAACTCGTCGTTATAAACAAAAAAATCACTGTCTTGTGAACTGAACTATTT
>VMBQ01013012.1:0-17559 GCA_007657795.1 Dreissena rostriformis
CTCTTTCTTTTATTTCAGATTCCGAAAATCTTCATATAAATTTTTTTTGTTCTTCCAAATGTTCAATATTAACGTATGTCCTTGCTCTTAAAAAGTGCATCTCACATGAATGCAGAAATTAGTGGAAACGGGGTTTCGTCGAATACACGGTACCACAGCACTATTTAGTGCACACCCACAAATCACCTTTAAATGTATTCTTCAATGAAATGCATACCATGTTTCAAATACAAAAGTGGTATAATATATTAACACAAAAGGCATGTCAGTCATGGCTATTCGAAAGAAATCCTGCAAATCATGCCAACTTATTCTTTGCATAAAAATAGAATATTCGAATATGAATTTTGGATTCGAATATTCGGCCGATTTTCGAATATTTGAATATTCGGATATTCGGTCCCGTCCCTAGTTATAATACTTGCATCAGGCTGATTTCGAACAACAAGATGTAATATGAGATTTTCGTTTAGGACAAGACCAAACAGATAAATGCAACCAATTTGTATATTTTAACGAAACATAAACAGTGTCTATCAACACCATATATATTTGACCAAAATGAAAATCAAAAAAGCTCTTTGGTGAGAAAACCTGTGGTGCGGGGCAAAAGTGACACTACGGGCGCATTAAAACAATATTTAATTTCATTTTACATTTTGAAGGTGCGACTAATCCGACACACATTGTTGTTATTTCTTGTGGCCTTGCATTTGATAACCATTGAATTCTCTTGAGTATAACTTTAACGACTACGGGGCTCTACACTTCTGCCAGTTTATGTTTAACACAAAAAAGAAACAACTAAAACATAGATAACGATAACAAAAATATTTTGTAAAACTTTACTGTATATGGAACAAAGCATATGGTTTCATTTGCTATCATCAAACACAATAGTTCACATACTATTACAATATAATAGAATATTCGCTCATTATCAAACTATTACAAACAGCAATGATTGATCAAGTTCGTTTTAATACAATAAGTACTAGCCCACATAAGTCATTCTTTATAGTGGACTTATATCACAGTGTTACGTTAATGAAAGGTTTTCTTTATAAAAGTAAAATTAAAAAAAAAAAGACGTTTGTGACAATGATATATATACAACATTAAAGTATAACACAACCTTAATAAACACGCCATGTATTAACTTAAACGAATAACAACTCTTTAAAGACTTGAAAGTTGAATACAATCACGACAAAGCTGAATAGTTTTAAATATTATATCGTGTATGAATCACAATACTTTTCAGACGATTGTATTTTATAGGCAAATACATAACTCTGTGTCGTTCCAACGTGTGACTATTTAAATGTTTACATTTTATAACTATAAATGATTATTCAACGACAACACAGATGAATTGAAACACATAATTATAACTGTAGAATACAACACAAAAACAGCATTTACGAAGCAAACACAAATACGTCAAACTAACGAAATAAATAACTGGTTATATGTACAATTACGCAATATTTATTTTTGACGATGATTAATTTCATGATTTATTTCAAATATATATATTTAAAAATGTAGAGTTTTTAATCTGCCAAATGCCGTTATTGTTGTTTTCGAAATGGATTCATTTAAAGTTAATACCTTGAATGTTTTTGCGCGTGCAAGTATTTTATATTTGTGAGTTCTCTTGAAGAAAGTTATCATAATCATCAATCTTTCCGCTATTCTTCATCTGTGTTGCTGCAGACCGCCGGTTTACTGATTTCTTCCGTTGTTTTCGATTTGATCGTCAGTTGTACTTTTTTCATTGTAATAATTCATGTTGGATATTACAGTTTGAAGTCACAATTGGGACTAGTATGACCATATACTTCATGCAATCTCTTTAATATCTATCGTAAGAAATATCGGTCCGTCCAAGAAGTCCACCCATGATCCCTTGTGATCCTGTATTTGTATCAAGATTTCCTTTGGTTTGGCGGTCAAGGGCAGATAAATGGGTCTACTGAAACGAATGTTCCAGACTCCCTTTTTGTCACCAGCCACCCGTCGAAGAATAGGTTGGTAAGTGCCGTCGAGAAAACTTTTATCGCAAATATCCGAAGTAACAGTTAACACGTTACTGGTAGCTGCTTCCTTTGAAAAGGCTGATGCGTAAAATTCAAGCAAGGCACCTTGATTCTTGTGGTTTTCCTTAAGACAAGTATCTAAATCAGCCTTTATTTTAAAACACGACGGGGACCAAGATACCTTTGTTTCCTTGTCGATTTTGAAATAAAATAACATTCTTGTTTGATTTTATTCGCCTTCCTCCACAAGTTTAAAATTGCTGTTTAAGATTAAGTCCGTTCTGATTCTTTTTAAGTCACACTTGTTTCCATACGATTCCGCAATTAGCTTGAAGTAAATATCACAAGGCGGCTGAGTCTTTTTAAAAAGTAAGCCGACTGCACACACAACCTTACAACATGTAACCTGTATCTTGTTCCGAACGAGCGTTGACAGCGTGTGCAGGTACAGGTAATCTGTTTTAACATGAAGTGTGCGTATCGCGTGACAAATGTACGGTTATTATAAAATCTGAAAACACATCAAATCAGTTATGCACGATGTAAAGATCATCTTAAAATATCATGACTAAACCGGTGCAATACTGTAGCTCTCCGTAGGCGCTACGCACTACGCTAACGTCGAAATTCACAACACAATTTCCAGTTAACATTTTCTTTAAGTTTTATTCTTCAATTTGGTAGCGTAAGAATAGTCATAAAGAAGTTAAATAATATGTTTCAATAGCAATTGTCCATATAGAATGTGAGTAGAACAATGAAATACTTGAATTGCACTAGACTAGTTGAATATAACAAAATTACTATTTTGAAGCTCTATACATATTTCATATTTAGTAAATTAACACTTGAAAACCATTATTATACATTATTATGGAAGTTATTTATTTAAGCAAACATCGACATAGATGTTGCGTGTCTGAGTGTTTTGACTGGAATGAGCTTTTTGGCCAAGAACTGTCCATCTTTATATACCCGGCGTTCTCCTGGTGGCCAGAATCTGTCCACTGTGGACAAAACCTGTCCACTGGTGGACAAAACCGTCCACCACAGTGGACAAAAACTGTCTACCACTGCAATCTTATTGGTCTAAAGAACTGAATGTGGACAAGTATAGAATGTCACTTAGATGCCAACTTAATGATCAAAATAGACCTTAAAGGTTACAAATGGATAGAACAGACTTTAACTTAAGATACATTTATACATTAACTGCTAATAATAGCTCAAAATCTTATAGAATGTCTTAAAAATAAGCATCTGTGTAGTAGAGTACATTACAGTGCGTTGCTATACAAAATTACCCACAATCCAGTTTATCCAAGATGGCGGACGAAGCAGAATGACAGCACAATGTTCAGTGAAAATTACAAATATCAATTTAACTAGTTAAGATATTCATATGATATGCAAGAAGAGTTATTTTAAACCATAAACATTCAGTGTTCAACATAGATAATTTAAGTGAAAGTGTGTTTCCTAGCGGATCGTTGTCATGTCAACTTTACAAGAAAGAATAGTGGCAGGATTCTTGGTCAAAATTGGTAAATAAACAAACATGGTTTGATTAATATGTTAGTGGGTCTGTGTTTTATCAGATTCATGTGCATATTCTGCTTATTATGTTTGTTAAAACACCAGACCAAAAGAACGTCACTGTAAACACATGTCTTTAAAAGGTAAATAGTTTTCTTGTACTTAAAACCCAGCTCATAATATAACCCCCACACATTTTTGGCTCAAATCCCGTAGCCAACATATCACTATAAATAAATTCCACTAAAATGTCATGTTCCAGAATATCACTGTATCACTGTCAATAACGCGCTTCCGTAGAATTAATGATATAAGTTAATCGCACAAATTTAAAGAAGGCATCCCAATTAATATAATATTAGAACATTCAACAACACGCACTGTTTCGATAATTTTCTTGCATTAATAGCACTGCCATTCTGTTAAATACACACAATATTTTAGTGAAGAAAATTTTAATAAACTGTTAATGGGATGTTCACTTGAAGTCAAGTATTTGTCATCAATTCGCTTCCGTAGACTATATTAATTGTATAATGTGTTACAATATGACATTTAAATGTATTCATTGTTTCTGTGTAGTTGTCAATCTTCTGTAAGGTTCCATAGGACCTCTGAAAACGAAAGGTCCTCTTCACTGGATCGCCTACTGGTTGCCATAGACGTTCCACGTTCTCTGACGCTGATCTCTCATTCAGCAGGAGTGGATGGTCTGGCGCTTCCCTCTTAACGACGTCATCTATAGTCTCAATCGCACTCCTCGCCGCTACGTCCAATATATCACGTGCCGATGACTTTACACCATCGATACGATTGACGCTTGTCTCACCCGCAAAACTGCGTTTGCGTTCGTAATCTGGCCCAGTATGCAAACAGGCTTTTGTTCTACTCAAGGGACACCCGCTACAACACAGACCAGCTGTGTGTCTCACCTTCGAAGCTTCCGTCACCGTTACTCGCCGCTGTGTATCCCTCGACTCGATCGCAGTGCATCCAGCACTCTGATCACTACTGTCCTTGTTCAAAATGCAAGCTTCATCAGAAACTGTGTTTTGTCCACATGCTTTATATGCCTTTTCTATTACAGTTACTCTTTTGACTGATCCACACTTCATGCCCGGTATCTCATGCCATTCAACACCATAACGTTCCGGCTAAACAAAATGTCCACTGACTCATCACCTAGTACATCAAAACCAATCAACGCATCATCCTTAATATCTGCCACGACAGCCTCACGCTCCAACGTGGTTGGTCCTAACCTGAGTTAAAACAAGCCCGTACCTAACTCCGTTATAGGTAACCCCTTGGCTCCCATTAAACTCACAGACCTATTTAGACTGGTTTCTTCTGCATGCTCATCTTGTTATATATATTCTTGGATACCACGGTTTTTGTCGCCCCTGTGTCCACAGTAAACACAACTGGTATGTCCCCGACATACCCCTGAACATAAAGCCCGTGGCTACGCCGACTTACATAGGACACCCCTTTGGCGAAATGTACTTCTCGGTATTCATCAGTGATTCGCGCTTTATGTGGACTTTAATAATCTGATGATAATGATTCAGTGTTCGTATGGCCTTCAGATTTATTTTCTAATTGGACCACTCTTTGGCCGCAAGAGTCGGTCCTTGCACATTTAAATGGTGATCTGTTTGCCTATGGCCATTATCCTGTATCATACTCACATCTTCCGGACACTCACGAGCATAATATCCTTGCTGATGACATCTAAAACATTCCACATTGCGTCTGCTGACAGTTTTCGGACCCCTTTTTGACCTCCTTTCGCTTTCCAACTTCTCTGTTCTGGCCTGAAGCTGTTGTATTTCGTAATCCTGATTGATAATTTCAAAATGTTGGACTTTAAATGATCGATTTTTGTTTGGTTTCCAGTGAGTTTGTTCGTTTGCATCATCTTCTGTGGTTGTAGTGTTCAACCTATTGGTTACATATCTACTCGAGCTTCGTATATGAATGTAGTTTACAGCATAATGCACTGCTTCATCGTTATTTCTTGGTTCTTTGTGGAACTCAATGTCAAATCTTAACTTTTCATCCGTGAGACCGTCTAGAAACCTCCTGACTAAATCTTCATCGCGTGTACATCGGTCCCTGAATCTGTGCGCCTTGTCGTAAAGATATTTCAACTCAGCTGCATATGCTTCAATACTTTCACTCTGTCGCTAAAATCTTCTGTGAAATTTAGCTGCAAACGCACTTGGTGTTTCGATAACTCGAAACCGGCTGTTAATTTCCGCGATCAGCTCATGGTAATTGTTTATGATATATGGAGACAACTGTGTGAACACAAACTGCGCCGCTGCACCTTCCAATCTTTGCAACAGCTGGTTCAGCTTTTCCTCATCGTCCCAATGATACCTATAGCCTATAGTTTCAAACTGAGCGATTCAGGTTGTCCATTCTTCTTTGCCAGAAAATGCCGGAAACTTCACCGGAAGTGGTTTTGCTGCATAGGATGGCGCATAATAACCCAACGGTAGTTCAGTACTGTGTGGATATCTCACATCTATACCATAGCTAGGACCGCCCCAAACTGCACCTGTCTGATGGCGTTCATATATGAACCGCCTGTCACCCAAGTCGTTCCGTTCCCATCCTAGACGTTGTTGATCCGGTACCGATCTGGTTGTTTCCGCCGTCCTACCCTGGATCTCTGCATCGTTAGTTCCGCTCGACGCTGGCAAGCCACGTGCACACTGACCCCTGGGTATGTGTTCCACTATGTCGAATCCTCTTTCAGCCCTGTATTCCCACTGATGTCTCTTCCTGCTATTCTGTGGTCTCGACCCACCATCGTGTTCACCAGCACCAGTGCTGGTCACCTTGTTGTTGCTCGTGTCGGGACAAGTAGTGACACTACTTGTTAGGCGATCTTGCTTCAATTGGTTTAAGTCCCGAATAACATCTTTGAGCACAGTTGCGATTCTCGCCAACTGCGTTTGGATCCCCGAGTCCTCGGTCGATTGGTCACCGTCGGCGGTGCTGTCCCCGTCATCGTCCCGCTCCCTTCCATGGCTTGCCCATAGGTCGCTGTCTTCATCCTCATTTTTGGTCCGTCGTTGAAAACTTATTTCGCTATCTACTCGATTTGGGGAAAGCATGTTTAGAAATGTTTATTATTTTTCTCGCTAAATATAATTTTCAGCTGATATGTGTTTCAAAATACATTCTATTTTACTTAATTAATGTGCATGTCAACTATAGTGTAGTTTATTTTTTATTTTCTGTAAGATGTGCACAATATCTCCGATTATAATTAATTTGGTAGCGTAAATATCATGCGTTAGTTTGTTGCGGTTTTATTTTACATCGACACCAAATGTTTATTCTGCGTATCGTTCATTTCACTGGATCAGCATTATTATAACAACTGATCCCGCCGCTACGTTAACATAAGTTATGTAGCGCTCCGTAGGCGCTACGCACTACGCTAACGTCGAAATTCACAACACAATGTCCAGTTAACATTTTCTTCAAGTTTTATTCTTCAATTTGGTAGCGTAAGAATAGTCATAAAGAAGTTTAATAATATGTTTCAATAGCAATTGTCCATATAGAATGTGAGTAGAACAATTAAACACTTGAAATTACTAGACTAGTTGAATATAACAAAATTACTATTTTGAAGCTCTATACATATTTCATATTTAGTAAATTATCACTTGAAAACCACTTTACATTATATTCGTAGTTATTTATTTAAGCAAAAATTGACATAGATGTTGCGTGTCTGAGTGTTTTGACTGGAATGAGCTTTTTGGCCAGGAACTGTCCACCTTTATATACCCGGCGTTCTCCAGGTGGCCAGAATCTGTCCACTGTGGACAAAACCTGCAATCTAATTGGTTTAAACAACTGAATGTGGACAAGTATAGAACGTAACTTAGATACCAACTTAATGATTAAAATAGACTTTAAAAGCTCACAAATGGATAGAACAGACTAGATACATTTATACATTAACTGCTAATAATAGCTCAAAATCTTACCGAATGTCTAAAAATAAGCATCTGTGTAGTAGAGTACACTACAGTGCGTTGCTATACAAAATGGCCTACAAGCCAGTTTATCCAAGATTGCGGACGATGCAGAATGACAGCACAATGTTCAGTGAAAATTACAAATATCAATTTAACTAGTTAAGATATTCATACGTTATGCAAGGATTAGCAAAATAGTTGTACTAAACTTTCATGGAGAGTTATTTTAAACCATAAACATTCAGTGTTCAAAATAGATAATTTAAGTGAAAGTGTGTTTCCGAGCGGATCATTTTCATCTCAACTTTACAAGAAATAACAGTGGCATGATTCTTGGTCAAATTTGGTAAATAAATAAACATGGTTTGATTTATATGTTAGTGGGTCTGTGTTTTATCAGATTCATGTGCATATTCTGCTTATTATGTTTGTTAAAACACCAGACCAAAAGAACGTTACTGTAAACACATGTCTTTAAAAGGTAAATAGTTTTCTTGTACTTAAAACCCAGCTCATAACAATACAATGCATGCATACTATTTAAGGCAAATGCTGTTCTAGTTGGTGGTATTTAATTATGTTTAACAGAAAATGAACACAATTGCATTGATTAGCCTAAAAGGTTTCAAGAGAAAAAAACCCATCTAAGAAGAGAACCACCGTACCACTTATAATTTTAGAAAGGCCAGCAACATGCTAGTAGCACTTGAGGATACCCAAAAAAACCTTTCACAGTCACGAACCACTAGTAACATGTTCACCACACGGTGACACAGGCATATGAAATAAACACAAATGGTGTGTCTGAGGTGGCTTTCATACCAACTGTCCAAAGGAAAAAGTAGCACTTTGTTGGTAAACATAAAGGTACACCGATTCACTGATATCGAACTTTTACTGTTGAAGACAATAAACTTCTCTGGAACGTTGAGGTCATCTATAAATGGTAAAAAGTAAAAAAAAAAACTAGTTCGCATGTTACAGATTTACAAATCTCATTCGAAATCTCGTTGCCCTTTGCCAAATGCATTTAAATATTGATGCGGTAAGGTGTATTGACAGGAAAGGAGCTGTAAAAAGCGACAATTTGTTATAAAATGTAGAGATGCGACATGAAAAAAGAGTGTTAATGATCACCACATACAAAAATGACTGTAACAGGATTCTGTACACTTCGATATAAGTAGGTCAATAAAATGCAGAACATTTATTCTGTATTCGACGGTGGCATATATGTGACAATTGCATGGTTTTACTAACGTTGTTGGGTAGACTAATTTACTCGTAACAAAGACTTAGTAGCTCATTCCCACAAGAGTTGGTAACTGGTTCCCACGACTCATTAAATCGTTCCAACGACTAAATAAGTAGAAGGAATGCAGCGACAAGATACGTAGAGGGAACGAGATAAGTACACTGCTAAGAACAACTTAGTAAGCGTGATAATTAACGTGACGTAATCAGTATAGATCAGATATTGTTTATATCCTACCTATTTTAAACATAATTATTGATGATATTTATTGTTAATGCATCGAATCCTTTAAACCGCGTTAAATGAATTGAATGACGCTATCGTTGCTACAAACCACATCTCCACCTAAACGACTATGGGGATTATATCAAGAAACTTCACATGAATGTTCCTTGGGTGACTCCCTTTCAAAGGTGTTCAAATGATTCTGGGCCACTGTATATGAAGATTGTAAGACCAACAAATAGAAAACTTGAAAGATCTTGTATGTGACTACAAGTCCAAGGTTCGTTATTTCTGATGATCCTCTACCAAGTTGGTCTAAATAATGCCCCTGTTGTAGACATCGTCTGAGCTCTGGGAGTGGTATTGTATTGTTTCTCGTTTATGTAAAAAGTAAAACATAAAATATCATGGCTTAAAAAGCTGTATGAAAACCTAGATAACCAAGATGTTTAGTTGTAAGTACCATGTGGTGATGCTTTACAAAGTTTCTTCCAGTTATGCCCAGATGATCATAACTGACCAGCGGTCAAGTGGTTTATATATAGTTTTATAGAAAATTACTTCAACATTTGTTTCTTAACCAACAAGGCCCAGAGGTTCAGTATTTGGTATGTATCATCATGAGTCACGTAGTTTAAATGGAGCAAACTGTTTATAAATCTTCACTATGTGGTGACTATAAGCCCCAAACAGTTGTGAACTTGGCTCGCTTAATATATACAAGTTTAAAAAAAAACTTCTTCAAGCTTAGATTACTCTTATATCACAATTTTCATATTTAAGTAAATTATCCTACACCCCGCAAACAAATAATGGAAGAGATACCGGTATATTCGAGTCACATGTTCAATCGGTTTGTCGGGGTCTCCGAAAACAATGTTTTAAGTTTTCGGATCGAACTACATGTATTTCTTTTTGACTCAAGCGATTAAGTTGAATTTTAGCTTATACCATGAAGCCCATGGGCAAGACAAGGACCATTCGCTATGGATTAATGTGATTTATTGACAATTATACAACATAAGAACAGGTCTACAACAACGATTCCCTTAAATCTAATGTTGTGTTAGTGGTATATTTGTGATCATCATCTATATACAAATCATGCACACGCGTTCAAATTGGCTCTGCACAGGCGTCTCGTTTTCTACAATGAGGACTTATTAGCAAAACATATGACAACTATGTTTTTCTCCAAAACGAGTAGAGTTCCTTTTTTGGTATGTTTGGATGTATTAATCGAATGTTTTCATTGTCATGTGATCTTCTGCAGTTTGGCTACACCGGGGTGGGTAGAGATGGCTCACAAGCATTAAGTCCACAGTTCAAAATCGACATATTATATAGCATATTGTGTAAACTGAATAAGGGAAAATGTTAGTTGAAAATCTAAAATAGCCCTAAGTGGTACGACTGAGTCAGGGCACTTAGAAACTAAACTGGTGACTCCGTTTCGTATTCAGCTTTTTCACATGAAAGTTCTGATCTGGTATGTTTTGTTTTCGGTACATTAACGCTTTGTATGCACTTGTTATTATACAAATTATTAATTTCACCACTGGGTACGACACTTCTGAAATTATGGATTTTTTGTTATCACTTGTGAAATTAAGTCGATATCTACCCATATCAAGAAATATCCTCTATTTCAACAAACGTATAATAGTAGCAACATAACAGTGATTTATATTGATTACCATGGTTACATCACATCCTGCTTGTTTAAATTAAATTCTTTACAGATAACTTGGGGGATGGGCAGATTGATATCCTAGTGTGGACAATCCGAACGAAGGTGGCGGTTGATGATTATGTTGATGATGATGATGATTATTATGGTAATGATGATGTTGACGCTAATGATGTTCACGCTGATGATGTTCACGCTGATGATGATGATCGTTTATTGGCGGTTATCCTTGGAAACCAAACGGTTGGTTCCATTGTTGATTTAGCTCTTGTTGAAGGCAAAGTTGCTCTTGGAAAATCCTGTTTTCATTTTACAGAGCTTCAATATTGGCATTGGTTGTTCCAGTGTTGTTGATGCCTTCTTCGGTCGTTGATGTAATTGCATTATTTTCATCCGCGTCATTTGTAACTGTATCAAACGTGTTGTAATTTAGCTGTCTAATGATCAATACGCCACAAAAGCAAACACCAAAATAGCGTCCGTATGTTTAAGTGATACGCATTGGCAATGCATACTTCACAAGCACAATTACACTAAAAACCATGATGGCAATTGCAAGTCCTTGGACCACGTCCTGGTCAGGCACATCGGGACTGGCGGGTGGAATTGTATGAATGAAGGCTCCAACTCCAGTAAGTGCGATACCGGCGAAACAGCCCACAGTGAAAAAATGTGATGCAAAGAAATGACCTTTGATCTAAGAGAAGAAAAGAAAATCGATGTTTCAAATGCTATCAGAAATTCACTTTTTTTAAATTGAACCACGTTTTGGGAAAATTTGGCTACATATTTGTGCGTTAAGTGTCATCCAAGTTAAGACTGTGCAGTCGCAGGCTAATCAGGGACGAAACGTTCAGCCTTGACTGGATTTCGCAAAGAGGAGACTTCATTTAAGTCAAAAATACCATAAAAAAGGGAAAGTGGCGTCCCTGATAAGCATGTGCGCATTGCACAGGCTAATAAGGACAACACTTTAAGCACATTGTAGTGGACATTCCGCATATCGTCAATGAGGTCACGGAGTGATCCCTCACTCAGATATGGTTCTGAATACCTTTCCAGATACACAAAGTACTTATTTCTCTAAGAAACGGACTCTAGAGTGCCCTTATAAACCATTTACGCAAATGCCTTTTTAAATGGACGTTAAACAGAATTGAGATTTACTCCGCTGTTTGAATTCCTTTTCCCAGTCATGTGGGTGACTTTAAAGTTCAATAAAACATGGTTCGGAAAGACTTACCAGAGAAGCAAATTCTTCTTTCGTATTCACCTCCTGTTGGCTGTTTTGCCCTTTGATGCCTATGCACGAAAACAGTAAGGCTTGAACGAGGCCATTAAATTGAATATAAACCGATTGAGACGTCTGCCTTTATATAAGAAGACTAGAACGCGTATTCACAGTTCGAGGCCCTTCATTTAAGTTTGCGAGTGACCGATTGACAACTCAGTGCATCAAATAAACCAAAGTACTACACAACCATATAAATTATGTAGAAAATCAACATTATCGCATGCTGTGGTTACCTTCGTTATAGTTTTAAAATGCAGACTAATAAAATGAGCCTCGCTCTGTGAAAGGGAGAGGGGTAAATGCATGTTCGTAAAGTGTCATCCCATATTAGCCTGTGCAGTCCGCACAAGCTAATATGGGACGACACTTTCCGCATATTTTTCGTTTAAAGAAGACCTCTCTTAGCACAAATCCAGTTTAGGTGGAAAGTGTCGTCCCTGATTAGCCTGTGCGGACTGCACACGCACTAAACCCCCTTTTCACAGAGCTAGACTCAAATAAAAGAAAAGGAAAACAAGAATACGCCTTACCAGGAATCCCGCAATAAATCCGCCTATATAGTACGGAACTCCGTCGGTGCTTCCAGGGTACGCTATCACTGCAATGGTTGTTATGATTAAAGATGCAGGTGACATCAAACCTATGATAGACGCTGCAATCCTATACCGCTTGATGGCAGCATTACGACACTCGTCTGCGACAGAGAAAGAGTTACATTGAATTGACTGCAATCTGAACGCTTCGGACAGTGGGCTACACCACACCGTCAGACGATCGCCGTTATGGCGGAATTGTCCGAGGGTTTCCGATTATATTGACTGCAATCCTTTACCGCTTGATGGCAGCAATACGACACTTCTCTGCGACAGAGAGAGTTACAACCTCCGCGCAGAGATTTGACTGGAACCAGCATAGCTGGATCAAATCCCTGCCATCATACACAACCACTTGATGATAGCTGAGCCACGTGATACAATAATCGCGTCTTACAATATCAACGTCATAGAAAACAATGCCGAAAAAGAATGTGCCGGAGAATTGTTTCCTTTGTTAAAACAAGAGTTTTATGTTAAACCGGAAAATAAGACCCGTATATATATATATNGGGGAGGCAATTCAACTACACACATGTACTTTAATTACTTCAGGGACTGACTAATTATTTTTATACAAATGCCATATTATAAGACCAAATTATATTTTCCTGAAAAATTGTTTAGAATACTGGACCTTTGTAACAGCTATTTTCACTCGATACATTCAATAGTTAAATGCTAATACCCGTAGGTATGACTAGGGCATATGGAATGGGTGAATACAAAAACTGCTTGCATGCACTTTAAATATGTATAATAAATTGTAATTGAACATATTTGTGTACTATTATTAAACATTTTATGATAATTTAACATAAAAATGTGTATTTGTGACTACAATGCACAAGTATAAATTCAACTTTGACTACCATACACAAGTATATATTCAGTTTTTGACAACAATGCGCAAGCGTAATTTCAATATTTTACAAGTACATAACAAATGGTTGAAACATGATTCATGGTTTCATCTAACACTTTCTTGATCAGATAATAAGAAACCATTTTTTAAAAAGATCACAAAATACATTACAGTTTCGATCACCAACTACAGCCACAACATCAGCTAATATGCTTAACAGCGAGGAAATCATTTCAGTAAGAAAAACACAACAGCAAGACAGAGTGACGAACAATACTTATTTCATACTTATATTGTCTATAGCTAACAAAACGTATGTCAAAGTCCTACTTCATTTCAACAAATTTGCATAAAACACGTATTTGAAGTTCAAAAACATACTGAAAAAAAATCTGCCAACATACACAGATCCAATAGGAAATGTTGACCAAACTTAAATGTGTAACATACAGCTTGTTAAGATGCACTTAAGACAACAAATGAACTGGTTCTATTTTCCATGTTGAAATGCTAGTTGCATTGAGCGCTCTTTGCAAGCATCAGTTAAAATGGTATGAATTTGCTGAAATTTAAACCAAAAAATCTGTATTTCCCCAAATAATCTTGCATAACAGATGTTGGTTGAACTGGTTTAATTATCCATTTTCGACTGTTAACTGGATTTTGTCACTTTGTGTTATTCACTGCATTCAATTGATAATGTTACCATTAGTTTTTTGGTGGAACTGTTCCTAGTCAGTTTGCCCCGTGCCCTACAGATATATGATGATGTCAAGTTTAATTTGGTCTCGATGGGACCGATGGTCGGTCTGGAATCTTGGGGGCGTTGGCCGGGCCTGGACCAGCTGGCTGGGCACTACCGCGTCTGGAAGTGAACACACACGCATTTAGTACACTTTACTATATGCACATAACATGAGCTAGCTCTGGGAAAATAGGGGCTGAATGCATGTGCGTTAAGTGTCGTCAAAGATAAGTCTTTGCTGTCTGCACAGGTCAATCAGGGACACCACTTTCTTCCTACACTTGATTCTCTACACTGGATAAGAAGAGACCTCCTTTAAACGAAAAAATTCCATAAAATTTCCAATTGTCGTCCCTGCAGATTAGCCTGTGCAGACTGTACAGGCTAATCTGGGATGACGCTTTACGCACATGTATAAAGCCCAGTTTTCCCAGAACAAAGCTCTAATTTATGTGCATTTATGCGCATGTGTAAAGCGGCATCAAGGATCGGCTTATGTAATCTTCACATTCACACCTATGGCGCTATGTTTTGCTTCTATAATATTTCCAGTTTAAGGATGTCTCTTTTAACCCTTTCCCACTCAGAAGCAAAGTGAAAATGGCTATATGCAACCAGCATACAACCAGAACAGCCTAAGAGTTACTTGCAGTCTGTTCAGGTTGTATGCTGTTGGCTGCTCATCATACACTTGGGGTTGGTAATGAAGCCTATAAAACTTGAATCTAGTAAGAAAGGTCTTAAATTCAATTTGATTTTTGAAGGGACTACAAACTTATCAAAATATTCATTGAAGCGGTTAAGGGTTAACCATTCATCACTGATAGGCAAACATGTACAGACATGACTTTTTTCCCAGTTCTGGCTACATAGGCTGATCCAGGACGATAATTTCAGTTTTTGCAATGGGTCTAGTTTTCTCATGAAACTTCTCAGATTGCCACATATATATGATAGAATAAAATACGAAACAACAAGATAAATGCTGAAGTATTTAACTGTTTTCTTTTAAAAAAATCCGAGATATTAGAACAAAGATTTTGCAATAAAATAAGTAGAAATAATATTTTTCAAAAAATGAATACATTATAACATGTTGGATAAGTGTGAATCTGATAATTCCTCATAAATGACATTTCATTTGAAAACATTAATATACCCCTGAAATATGAATATACAGTTGAAAAAAAAAATATGAGTCACAAAAGAATAGAATTTGATTGGTTAATATTAAACATCTAAATTTAAGACTGATACTGTTTGTGCAGTCAAAAGAACTTTTAAATTTAATTAACCCTTTGAGCGCTGGAACTGAATTTTAAAGGCCTTTGCAAACAGTTTGGATCCAGATGAGACGCCACAGAACGTGGCATCTCATCAGGATCCAAACTGTTTGCTATTCTGAATTAAAGATAACCAAAAGTTTTCCGCTGGATAAGAGTTAAACAGATTTATACCATTGGCTACTAATGAACATGCATGAACTAAGGTGTGCTTAGCTGTATACAACACAGTGAAGAGAAACTATGATAAACAATAACAGTAATAATTAGCTTCTAAAGCACTAAAACTAAAGCTAATCTGCCCTCTGTCCTTTCTGGTTTCAGGAAGATTTACAAAAAACATAAGAATGAAGGAAATATAATTAGCATTCATATCTATTTTGTATGATACATTTTTTTTTAACTTGGCTCATGTACAAAAGAAAACCGAAATTCTATAAACAGATAAAGTTCCTTTACACAAAAGGATATATACATGTAACGCTGAAACCACTGCATGGATTTTTTTTTTACTAAGCATGACTTTTTCTTTTTGCCACAGGAATCCCACCACACAAGGCATGTGTATATTCTATTGCAAAAGCACACACAGCTGTTTTTTTCTGATTTTGGAACACAAAAAACATGCTTATCCAGGGAATTAATTGTCAAGTTTCACACAGTTATAAGAGTAACAGACATGTTAAAATTAAGGATGTTGCTTTAGTAACAACAGGTATTTCCTTGCAAATTAAGCCATGCAAAAAAGGTACAGCAACTCAAACTCTAAAAGCCCCACAACCTACCCAAAAGAGAGAAAATGAAGTCAAGGAGAAAAGTAAAGGAAAGGGACAAGCACTGGAACATGTACCTTGACACGGAACCGAATTTGTTCACAGAGGTTGTGGACCTATATTTAGACATGGTACAATATCAACTACATGCAACAACAACATCCTAAAGGGGTAACAATACCATATTTAAAATCATATTTTAAAGGGACATCACATTCTCATAAAAAGGAAAATCATGTATTGCAAGGTTTAACATTTTTTATATTAAATATCAAAGAGAAACAGATTCAGCCCTAGTGAATCTGATTGTCTGCAATCAAATATAAATATAACTTTCTTGCTGAAAATATAGCATTTCAACTACTTTTTTTTGTTCTGTAATTAGAATCGGCAGATTTTTTTGGAATAATGCTTAGAAAAGATTTGATTTCACCAATAAAAATGTAAATGTCCCTTCAATAGTTTTTTTTTTCAATTATTAAAATAAAACTATTATTCAATCTTTGTATAAAATTCAAACCATAATTCATGCATCATGCATCACTTAATTGTGTTTCAAACTTGTTTATTGACAAGAACGTAAACATCCTTCAAATTGTATGGACAGTAAATACTTTCTTTTGAACTTTGCATACATACATTTTATAAATCCTGTTTTATTGTAAATTAATTGAATTTTCATTTATGATAATTATTTTGATATAGCAAGAGGCAGAAGAGCTGCCCCAAGGCTTTTCTATCTAACACTTGTTATAGTAAAATGTACATATTTTGTAGGTCAACTAATAATAGACAATGTTGAAGTTGACTATCTTTAGAAGTTAAAAAAGAATATGTAAACTTAAAGGCGAATGATAATAAAGGCTGCAATGTACACACACACATCAATGCAATTTCTGGGATTTGATAATATGCAAGAAAAAAACATGCGGAATATTTAATCAATTAAAACATCACAACATCATTATAAAACCAATAATAAAAGGCATGCTCACAAGACGCACATATCCAAAAACATATATACATGTACTAATAAAAGACATATCTCTACCAAGAACTACATGGTACAATATGTAAGGCTATAGCTTGTATGGGATTACAAGAAAAAGAAATGTATATTGCCCATTGTATGTTTCAATGTAACCAAAGCTGAGGAATTGTTAATAAGTCAACTTGATACAAAACTGATGAATCATTATACTGTAAATAAATACAATGTTTAATAACATACATAACATGATAAATCCTTTA
>VMBQ01013013.1:0-17921 GCA_007657795.1 Dreissena rostriformis
ATTTCACTCCCATATTTGCAGTATTTTTGTAATCTGTGACTAACATTTGGAAAATGGTCATTTTGGTGCACAATTCCCTTTGAACCTGATGCTTAATTTTGTACTTAAAGGAATACCTTATACCATTTATATAGTTTAAGAGATTACCGGAAAGTACTTGTCTAACAATAAGGCTGGAAAACTTGCAAAGCCCTCTTAACTGCATCTCAAATTGTATCAATCATTCCAGTGTGCTCCATACATTCCAAGTTCTAGTTTGAAACAGACCTAACTAACCTATCATACTAGATTTGCTTCTGTGATTATCCTCTCTTCTGTATTTATGAACTGCTTATCCATTACTACAAAGAAGGACCAGTGGTATTTCAAAAGAAACAATAAATCGACCTTTGTTAACATTCGACCTGGTTGTCTCGGCGCGATTTCGCAAACAAGGGAAACAACTGTGCTCTCTACAATGTACTTCATAAAGATAAATGTAGAACAATTGACCGATTTTGTTTTTATTTTCAAGAGAAAACAATTGCTTTTTTTGTCAAAAATGCACTTTTTTTTGTCCTATTTTGTAAATTTTTTGAAGACGTTGAATCGGTTATGGCGGCCATATTTGCGAACGCTACGAAAGCTTTTGACCATTCGTAAGTTTAACATAGGAACCTACGAATTCGTAGCAGTTGGTTGCGTAAGTATTTGTTATGAAACGCTCGGATTTTCTTACGAACTGCGTAAGTATACTTACGTAAGAAACCGTGCGTACGAAAATTTATGAAACGGGGCCAATGTCATTTATAATATGTTCACAATTGCAGTAACCGTAAAAGTAGTATATTGATAATGCGCTAGAAGCGTAGTATCTTTCAAGCCTCTATGACGCTCAAAATCAACGAACATTTCGTAAAGTATTTCGTTAAATAAAGTTAACATCTAATCAATCAGTGTACATTATAGCAAGAGACAAAATTACGCTAAATGTGGTCTGATTACATAGATTTAACAAGATAATGAGAAATGTCAAATTGCAGTGACCGTTACACCAATGTAAATTAAAAATAAAACAATATGGTCTTAAGCAATCACAATTGTATTTCTGATATAAATAACATATTCACTTTCAAATAAACAATTTGATTGAATTTTGTTGGTTAAGCGTAAGAAATGAACCGGTTCATTCGCATGCGTTTGGTAGACGCCAATTAAAAAAATCGTGGCTGTTCCTTTACCACCAAATCCAGTACACCTTCAGTGCATATGAACCATCTGTCATTCCGTCATAAGTTGAAAATATGTAAGTGATTAAATAAGGAATGTTAAGTGATTGGTCCCGAGTGTTTTCACCCCTCACCTTTTGAACAAACACCGAACTTTTCTTAGACCTATAAGTATACCCAGATTGCTTATTTTATTAATTGTCTCAAGATACCCATGATCTCTTATTGCATTCGAATATATACGTTGTGCTACGAACAAGGGTTTGTTTGTTTCAATTTCGATTAAACAAACGTTTAAATGTATATAAACATCGTGGGCCTGTTATCAAAAGGGCGGTATATATACGTTGACATGAATTTCGTAACGACACTCTATCGCCCAACGTTGACAATCGCAACTCGGTTTTTGCCACCCAGCTATCTAATTTGTCAAAATAATGACAAGCTTCAATACATGCCAAAATCTGTTGGACGGCCCCTTCAATGGAAACTAGATGTAAAATAGAATGGTAAATATCGGAATAATTTAATTTTACCGAAAACAATAACGACAGAAAATGCAATCACTTCCTTTCATTTCTTTGTATAAAGTAGTCGACACGGATCAGTCAGCTGTTATTAAGATAACAGTTACTTACTTACTGGGTATCGGTCTAGCTCGTGTAACAGTTTTGAAGACATAATCGTGTCTCTCGTGTGCCAGCTTTAGAAAATCAACTGAAACTGTTTTTCATGAGTTGTTATTTTTTCAACAGACAAACAGAAATCATTATTTAATTAAATGTAATTATCCACAGATCCAGCGACGGATGGGCGGTAAATTCAAGTGCAAACAATTAACGAAAGCGGGATACGTTTTTACCAAATCCTTGAAATCCTTGTAGCGTTTGTAAACGCGTGTTCTCAAACCTGTGAAAGAAGCGTATTTTTTCAATAGGTTATTCTTACGTGTCTCTAACTGTTTAAGTACACAATGAAAAAAGAAAAGACACGTGACACTTACAAATATTGGAAAATTGATGTATGTGTTTTTAGAGAACGTTAATTATTTCATAGCATAATCAGGTGTTTAGTAAAATTGCTATCTTAAATATTATCACAATATTATTTACTTTGTATAAGTGTAATTTTAATGATTTGTTCATTGCAAAATCGTCTAGATAAATACTTAACACAAACACGTTTTTAACGCGATTGTTTGTCGAGTCGTTTTGGTTTCTCGTTGAGTAATTGACTTTAACTACATGTATATTCGACACTTATCTAATATTCTATTTTCTACATAATTTCTTCAAAGTTTATGTCTTAACCAAAAACACAAAGTAAACACGAACGTCATAAGTGAAATCACTCATTTTAAGCTTGCATTAATGTCGTAGTTGTTTTCTTCATTCTTCTTTCTGTTGCTTTTGGATATAAATGCATGATTCGGAATCAAGTTCATTTGAATGGTGCAGATTTTAAATAATTGTGTACAGTTATTTAACATCTGTTGTGTTAATAATTTAACTGGATTATCTTTTGTTAAAGTTTTAGAATTCGATGTTATTTTGTTTTTATTTGCGGTATAAGAGTAATTGATGTGGAATTACTGTAGTATTAATAACACACCACCTCTTATAGTTGCCTTCACCACAGTATTAATAATGTAAGATGAGATGTCTATTGGCTTTTTCAACAGTTCTTCTTCAGGTCACAAATATAAATGAATCGGTTAAATAACTTAAATTGCGATGTGATGTATGCAGTGATGACATACATGTTTGGCTAATGTTTACATCGAAGTGCATCCATTTCCAATGATCGATTAAGATCAAAGAACGTGATTTAATCCAAATGAAACGAAAACTCATAATCGTTTTTTAATCAATTTGATGACACCTGCTATACCTTATAGTCCTATTAATATTTGTTCAAGGAAACCTCAGTTCTTATGTTTGACCCTGGACAGTAGCTTTTGCTTTACAAACAAACAAGAAATAGAAGTGCTAATCTAAATAAATACATGAATGTTGTTATTTGAAGCTATTCACAGTTGAAATAAACTACTAATGTATTAAATTTGCGATTGAAGCATAAATGTTTTTGAACGTTCAAATTTCCGGCACGAAATTATTTTATAGATTACTTATCGAAAAGCACACTGTCTGTTTTATCCAATTTTTAGTAAGCAAGTGAAAGGTAATTGTAAATTCATATGGAAGTTAACAGTATGTTTGATAATTTAAACGTGATGACAAGGACATTTGAAAATTGGAAAACCGGCTAAACCGGTAGTTTTCTTCAGTTGCAAACTAAATCACTACAAGTCAACAATGGAGAATTTGAAAATAATGAATATACTATTCGCACGTTTTTTTGGTTTGTTGTTTCTTTGGAGTTGGAAACCATCGATGGGATATTTCTCGGCGGCACGGTCTCTTGGATGGTGGTTCATAGCAAGGCAATGTTCAATGCGATGAATTGCATTCAAATTAAAATAAATTCATAAGTTAACAAATATAATTTTACATTATTCAAGGTTATTGGAAATATGCATCAAATATATGTTATATTATTTCGATCTTCTGTTAAGTTTTATTGCCATAATGAATATTCAAATATGCAGAATTTACATCGATTTTATTTGCATATTCGTTTTTTCTATATTGCATTATTGACGCAATTTATTTTGACGACATTCCTGTAAGTTGAATGTACTGAATGTCTTTCAAGATTTTGTGCAAATAAATCTCAAGTAGCAAAGCGGACAAGTTAGTAATGACAAAGTCTTAACAACTATAAAGGCCGACATGAAATATTGGTAACTTCAACCCTTTGTAGATTAAAAACGGTCTGATTTAAGGTCTTTATAGCATAATGGGTCATACGGTAATAACCGGACTGAATTAGAAAACCGTGTGTGTATTATTACTTTCATGTTAAACTAGCTTACATCCATGATTGCTTACATAAGCATGCTATGGCTGTTAATCTGTCTGTTGCAAAGCATTGCTAGATAAGAAAATTGATATTGATGTAACCTTGTAGTTTTTTTAACTAACCTTTGTCGATACTTCTAGATATTACATGCACTAGATGTAAGGCCAAATATTTGTTAATTCGAACTATAACAGCACTTTAATATGTGAATTGCACTAGCTATATTTCTTTTGAGCAATGTTACCAATGCCATTTATCCTTTTAGATACAGACTTGAATTGTTTAGGTTGTGTAATTATATTAACAAAATTATCCACTTCAAAATGAATAATACAATAAACAATATGGTTAATAATTAAATAAAAACGTTAACCAGGTCTCTTCATTCTCCGATTCAATAAAAGACTTAGAATAAAAAGTATTTAAAAAGTTTGAATATACACAATGCACTTGTTAATAACATCTCGACTGCATTGCAATATAATATGTCACTCAAAAATGTCATTTAAACGTTTCAAATAAGAGATACAATCCGTCATGATAATATAAATTCCTGTCTAAATTGTTCACATTTGATTGTCACTTATGACACGCTAATCTTCATGATTGATAGAGTAACCTTGCATAAAGGGCATCTATTATAAGTTGTCAAAGCATATGCATGGCCGTTAAAACTGGTTTTGGAAAACCTGTTTATTTAATCGAGGCCTTTATGTTGAAAGTACAAATCCAATATATACAGTATGCCCCACAGGACAACATCAATAACCCTGAAAATGAACGTGCATTGAACATTTATCAATACGCAATATTTGTGACTAAATATTCAATTTTTGATGAACATACACTCACACTTATAAAAATGATCTTAATATGTGTCTGTTCTAACTACTTAAAAGACACACATATTAAACCTTTACTTTACACCACGTTTATCTAGATCATTTGATCAATATTCATTGCTATATTAATATAAAGCTACACTGGTATTTTCATATATTAAAAGCGTATTTTCTGCTGAAACAATACTCAACACATACATATAAAAAAATACAAACACTAAAAAAATAACGTGCATAATTAAATCGCGACACTGAATGAATTGGAAGTGTTACTTGTCGATAAATGAACACAAAGTTATCAACATTCGTACAAATGCGAACTATCTTCTTAACAGAGATGTATGCGTTTTAAACCAGAATGTTATCGTAAGTTTTTGATAAGCTATTATTCATTCATTATCAAGTGCCTCTCCCATATATCACAAAGGGGTTCGTATGCGTGGTAACATTCTGTCTCATAAATGTTCGGTGATATTCTGGACAAAAACCTGGCGTTTCATGTGCCGTTAGTTTATGTCATCATTAAATTCTTAAGTAAAGTAAGTTTGAAGCTCAACACGGGTACTTTTGAAGTTCTAGTTAATTGTAATTAGTGCAAAATGATGATATAATTGAGTTAAAACATATTTAATTATAACAATACGCATTGTTTTACAAAGAATATCACACAACAATTATAATAAGTACATGTTCGAATAGGATTGAAACGAAAGACAAGGTCTTATATATAATCAGACGGACATTATAAGATTTGAACTTATTAAAAAATGATGACAGTATGGCAAAATCAGGCAAAAAAACTACAAGTATAGTTTCATTTGTGAAAAAAAAAAACAAGTACGAGGTTGACATTTGAAAGATGTATGAGAGAGAGAGTGACAGATGTTTTGGTAGACAAAATAAGTTTGGAAAGACTTGTTTGATGCAAAGGAAGAAAAGAGGGTTAAGAGTCGTTCCGTAGAATATTAGAGAATAAAAAATTTGTGAACTGCATCAGCTATTTTAGTAATGGTTTAGTAGTCACGATTGTTGTCTCAATATAGACTAGTTTTAATGCAGTGGTCGGAATATATTGATATTGTGTTTATAAGTTCGCCGCGAATATGTACATACTGAGTGTAATTAATGTGACGTCGTTTCATGAAGTCCGTATAGACATAACGGGGATGTAATATTGCGTCTGCAAAGATGTTCATTTAAGGCGCTATTCTGAAGTTTATGAGGTCCTTCCGCACATGAGACTGCATGATGTGTGGGACCCGGAGTGTGTACCATTCCTTTCTAATTAAATAACTTACAAGACTCACGAAAGTTTGGACGAATTTTGAATTA
Organism: Dreissena rostriformis; assembly: GCA_007657795.1. Taxonomy (NCBI): domain Eukaryota; kingdom Metazoa; phylum Mollusca; class Bivalvia; order Myida; family Dreissenidae; genus Dreissena; species Dreissena rostriformis. The sequence continues at coordinate 6,305 of VMBQ01013013.1, forward strand.
AAGCTTCAATTTCTAGCTAAATAGTTGTTACAAAACGATTTGTAATTGTGGTGTGGTATTGCGTTATGGGGTGGGGTGGGGTGTGGTGAGGGGAGCCGCAGTACCCGGATGAAACCCCATCCGTCCGCCATGGTGACAACCAGACGAACTCAAATGCTCCCGGGACGGGGATTGAACCCGGGTCGCCTCGGTGAGAAGCGCGTTTTCCATCCACTGCTCCAACCGGATAGCCTCAGTGAAATGGAGATCAATACTTACTATTGATATAGCGCTTATGTTGCCTCAATAAAATAGTTATTGCCTTATATGAATGATCAGTGGGTCCAGCGAATGACCCCCGGGATACCGAACTTTACGGATACATCGGAGCCCACTCGGCCAGCCAGAACCCCTTTGTTAAATTGCAGGACAATGTCCTTCTCATTCGAAGATTTTTGATTTACATATTCTACAGTCTCGAAGTTTATTGTTCCGGAAACGGTCCTGCCGTGGAAATTGATTCTGTGGCTTTTTTCTGTGATGAGAATGGATGGATTGAGGCCACAGTCGCTGTTTGAGAAAATACTCTGTGGTTGCGAAAGGGCTTTGTGGTCGGAAGTGTATTTCACCTTGATGATCATCGCGTCGGTTTCTATAGTTGTAAACCGCGGTATTATCAGCTGAATATTGTCACCGTTAAAGACTGCTCTCCCGTCCCGCATGTCAACGTTTTCGTACCGAACGCAAGTGCCCGACCGGTCATATGAGCCATTGAATAATAGATGCAGTTCTGGTTTACATGAAGTTTCCATTTCTACAACAACGAACTTCGTACAACCGCAGTCTTCTTGCACATACTGTAACCCAACCGGACAAGGTCTTCGGACCCAATCCCAGCCGGATATGTACTGCTCATACTCGCCCGGACTGCCGGGGACCGGTCGGTTGTTATCGCACGGCCTATTTGCCGCGGGCAAGTAATCAATGGGGCACCATTAATCGCATTTATTGTAGCTGTCCGTACGGGTGCAGCCGGTGTTTTCTTTGTAAAACTGACCATCTGGGCAGCAGTGCTTGGTCGGATACACATTCCAACAATGCCAGTAACTTATACAATTCAACGGGTCGGGGACTGTTGCGCCGTCCTTTGCATTGGCGCATGGGCCAGTGGAGGCGGCGCAAGTCGAGGATGCTACGCAATTCAGGAGGTCTTGGTCCCAAGCCATTCTCGGGCCGCATTCCTGTACTACTCCCATTAAATTACTGTCTCCGTCTTCGTAGCATTGGGCGAACATATTACAATCTGTATGCTTCATGTAGCCTACGCCGTTTTTCATACTGCATCCGGCGCATATGTCTTGCGTAGTTGGCTTTGCTGCGCCGCTGTCAGTGTGTACAATCAAGACTAACGTCAGTATGGAAGCGAAATTAAGCATTTTTGAAGTTTGTTTTCTGAAATAAACACAACACAAACTGTCAAAACAATGCCCGATAAAGTATCGCATTATTTACCATTTAGTGTAAGTTTGCTTCCAAAGGTTTCAAATACCATTGTTCAACAACATTTTCTATGAAACAAAATACAAAATACAGAATCGACGTGTATTGCTTATTTAACACATTAATATAGTCTTTATTATATCTGTCAGACTGCAAGTTCTATTTTTTCAATCCATTCTTTAATAATAAACATTGGGAAAACATAAACCGAAACAATTTTAGAGTAACAAAACATATACTTTACACCTATATACGAATCAGATACAGACAACGAGAGGAAAGATCTAATTTGAAATGAAAGTCCGTGACGAGTGAAATCCACACGTGGCAAGGTAGGTAACCTAATTATACTGTCACGTGGGTTTTTTGCATTTTCAAGAAGTCAAATTAAAAGGGGGAAAGTATGCATATTTGCATGAATTTAAGAATGGAATTAAATATTGATCGGATTTAGGTGTCACACTAATAACGATAGGTGTGAGATTGGATTGTCCTTGTGGTATCATTTTTAACTTACGGAAATCCCGTTCATGTAGTTGTTATAAGTAATGATGATGATGTCGATGATAGAGGTGCTAATATTCATGATACATATTTCGATGATGATGATGATGCAGATGCTGGTTTGAATGAAATGGCGATGGTAATTAGGAGCGTAGTGACCGTGGTGATGCTATGCTTCGCACTCGTGATTTAATCCCTTCGCATCTAAACTTCCGGCCGTGGGTTATTCGACAACAAACTATAACGTACACGAATTATTTCTTAAATATAGACGCTGCATTATGTTAGTCCTGTCATTGGTAAAGAGAACAAGCATTCACCGGTTTGGTTGTGTTTTACCCCTAACGACTTTATTTATTCGTCGTTTAAACAAAACATTCAATGTACATGTTGTAATTGTTTAAATGGCGTTGTTAAGCTGTCACCAATTATCCGGGCTCCACTATCAGGATGCATTTGAAAGGAATGCAGTTTACTTAAATTGAATTCCTGTGTGAGTCTCGTTAAAGATTACTGGTAGCTGCTACACGAGGACTTCCGCTAGGCTTGCCGAATATGCACGCTTTAGGAAGATAAATGTGAATAACACATTAACTCATATCCTCATTAATGCGGGTTTACGGATTTTTTTTATGAACTCGGCGTGAGATAAAATCAAATATACATATACATACATGTAAAAGCTTTTCACACTATCTTTCTAGAATACATTCCGAAGTTATTTACATAACTTCGGTGTAACACTGACTGATTAACTTAAGTCAAAGATGCACTTATACACTACTATAACTTATGGATAATCATAAGAAATTTAAATAATGGCAAACCATACTTATATATTGTTGACTTAAACATCAAATCGTATTTATCAATATTATATTTACTTCATGTTACCTCTACATTTATATTTAAAGGCTTTATTAAATCCTTCTTCTTTTTCAAACTTAGCATTTAAGCAGAAAACTAAAATTAGAGTATATCGCATCATATCAATATCGGCATTTAGTTATACCCATATATTTTATTGCACTATTCTATTGGTCAAAGCACGAAATAAAAAAGCAAAGTGTTTTTGTATAAATAAACTTAAAGTGAACGTAAACTGAGTTCATCGGTGGGAGGTCTAGCTAACATTATGGTTCTATTATCAATTTACAGGATCAAACATACACATGGCAGTTTAAAAAATCGAAACAAAAACAACTGCACATACTACGAATAAAAATGATCTAGTTAATCTTGTAATACATTAATCCAAACGAATGAAGACCCACGTTTAATGTATTATTTTTGCTGAAGCCTGAAATTGTTTGCATTGTCCCCGATTCAAACTCGTGTGGTTTAAATAATATTAAAAATGCTAGTATTGGGAAGTAATACAAGGAAATGTGTTTAAGATGAAGCGAATAATTAAATTTCCAAACACAAAGTTAATAATTATAATCTTTTGGATTGCAACTGGATTTAAATTGTAACGGAGGTTTTCAGTGCTACTCATCAAACGCGTGTTCTGAGGTACATATGTCCTTTATCTTGTTCACATAAAAACAACTTCAAAGTTCAGTGACGAGTATTTATAAGATTCTAAAATGACGGGGGTACATTATCGTTGCTTAATTAATATCTAACAACTCGAAAGAGTCGGTACCAAGCCTTAAATATTAATAGCGATTGCAACATTCAGAACGCAAGATTTATTATTGTTTATTAATTAATAAACATTATAAAGAAGTGAAACTCCAGAAGCTGCAGTAGTATTGCATTTCTATCATACACACCTTCGTGGTCCTTTATTTATGGCAAGGAACCAATTGCCAAAACGGTACAGTACGGCATAAAACGAAACAACATATACACATAGTAGAATAAAGCTGGGGTTACCGCCTTGGAACGGTCAATGCTAAGCACTTGGGGTTTTAACCGGTTATAGAGCGCTCAACCTCACACTTGGCCCAGCAATATTCATGATACATATAAGTGTAAATAAAATGTAACCTTATAGCATTGCAACTCAAATTAAACAGTAATACATGGGAATTAAAACACATTCAATTTAATTTCTATTTAATTACTCAATGGTAGGAAGGAGACCAGAGCAACAGAGTTACAACTTTTTGATGCACGATGAAATGAAATTACTAACACGCATCAACTACATCGCTTCTTTGTACAAAAAGATTTAAGAATATAGTATCATATAGTTAATATTTCAGATCATCATCGCGCACCTACAGGAAGAAGCAGCAATATTGGGTGTAATAGATCCAAATTACATACTTGATTGTTTATGTGACAGAAATATACTAAAATGCAAATGAAAATGGGTGTTATACCTAAAAAGAATAATCGTATAGACTGAGGCGATAATTTATTAAAATGAAAATTATACTAGCAATGATCAAAAAAGGGGGCTGCTTGATCTATACACGCGTATATTATTCAAAATAAATAAAACGATGCTTAAAAATAAATCGATCAAGAAACTACCATCAGAGAAAAAAATATTAATAAAGTTGAACGATATAAACCCGAGTACATGTACCTATTACCAATAAAACCAGCTATGCTTATCGAACATTATAGAAGCAAACATATAAAATTGTCATTACATTAATTATTCCAAATTTTAAGAGAAGAAAGACATCGAAGTGAATCGAAAACTAACAAGCATGTGTTTTCAAGTACATCAGTACCATATCCATTTGATAAAAAGGAGCCAATTAAATTAAAAAGTTTCTTACTAGCATTTGCTTTAAGATATTTACATTGGCGAACACGCTTCAAAACATCTCCATAAAATGATGGTTGTGAAATTCAATTAGTTAAATGCCATTATAAAGAAACATTATATTTTGAAATTAAATCACTATATTTAGAGTGAAATTAAGCGAATTTACGCTGAAGGTTATGATAAAAAAACTTGTTTTAGCAATTTCTTCGTTAATATACCATTACGATCATTAAAATCTTTAACACATGAACATGCTCTAGCGTATCGTACCAACTGCGAAATGTAGATACCATAGGAAGGACTTTTAGGGATGTTACCATCTAGGATATCTCAGTTATTGCTTTTAATCAATACAAAAGAAAACATCGATAATTAGGAATTCTGATGTGAAGGCATTAAACGTCATCACAAGGTTGGTGAATGTCCGTTTAACTACGATTAGTGGAAAATTATTTCAATTATAAGATAATCTTATGAAAATGTTTGCAATTGTAATGCGAAATATATTTCACGATGCTGTGATCAGGCCTTCTTTCCGCATTATTTAATAGGTGTTTGACAGTGCTGAGTGTGCCCACAGTCTATATAGTGATCCGCTAGAATGATGTAAGATTTTAAGTTGTAGCTGACTAAGATCTTTTTTTGACATAGATGTATTTAGATAGAAGAATTCGATGCTCGCAAGAATGCGCACATTTTCTTATTTAAGGAAATGTAAATCTTCAACGACGGTTTAATGACCACCAATAACGGTTGCATACATTTATGGATCATTTAATAAAATGGCATTTATTTAACTGAAAACTGTTTGGTTTGTATGACATACATTCTATAATGATAAATTTCGAAAGCTCTCGGTGCAAATTCGATAAATACTCTTCTGTACCCTTGGTACGGTCGACATGTTTTTACTTGTTTTTGAGGCAGCACTTGTAAAGAGAACTTAATAAATTATTTGACAAAATCATTTTAAATGACATATTTCTTTTTTTTTCTCCGTATTTCAGTCGGCAATTTGTTCATTATAAGGGAATGTTGTTGTTTTTTAAAATGTATATTGGGGCTTTAAACAGCAGGAAAGCCAAGAAAGGTTCTCCGTTAGAAAAAACAACCCGGGTATTAATTGATAAAATTTAAAATAAGAAGCTTAGTGGTTTACACCTCCGTTATACACTGATACACGCTTGTGAGCTCTATCGAAGTTTCCAGAACATGAAGGGATCGACACAATTTCATGGGAAAGGTTCATTTTTGTTTGTATTAAAAATGAACAACTCATGTCTACTTGAAGTGTCATACCATCAAGGTGCACTGATTTTTAACATTGCCTTGTAGCCAGGAGTAAAGAGCGCAAATCGAAGATTATTCGCTTAAATAACGAGAACATTGCTATTTGTTGAAATAGGTTACCAATGTTTACAAAATATAGATAAGCTATTTTGTTCTACGAAATAGTATTTCAAATATACTGTTCCTTTAAACAGCAGAACAATAAGCCATTTAATCTTATTAAAATTGTGAAAAGTAGAAAAAACAAACTTCGATTTAAATTTGAAATGATCAGATAATTTTCGAAACATGGCGAACAAATAATACTATCTTTGATTTCTTTATTTTTAGGAAAAATCATGTAGCAGTTAAGTACCGTTATATTTCACACATTTGTATGTGGTAGTTGATGCTAACCAACACATGTGTAGTGTACATTTTATAAAATAAAATGCATGTATTGTTTGATATTTTCCGCGTAAGTGAATTTTTAACGATATTGAGTATAACCTTTGCTATACAAACCATTTATTTTAAACAAACGATTTCATTAAGCGACACAGTCATAATTTATGCATCAATGCTTATAACAAAGTCGCTGATATTGAATGTAATACAACGTGCGATCGAAGTGCAATATCAAAAAGCGCGCCGCAGGACAATTGTTCGGATGCAATGGTGTTTAATCAACGATCCCGTTTGATGGTGACCTTCACATGTCGCGATCGTGCTGCATCTTATAACGCCGAGAATGCGGAAACACTAGACATGTGAATGGATAAAATACGCCAGGTTTTGTGTGTTTTAAATTACATATCCACCATGCATCGTGCACTTTTTATGCTTATGAATCAATTGAAAGGTAAGACAATTAAGCGTTGTTTTGGTTTGTTTCACTGCTCAAAATGCTTGAATAATAGTGCTGTTGGAACTGATGATGATGGTGGATTGTGTACTCAATATTTAATTTCAAAAGCAAATGAGACAATAATGAAAACTTGCATCCGATTTTTCCACACAACAGCTAGAAACTGGTCGTGTAAAGGGTATTGTCTGAATGTTCTATGAAACACCTATTTCGTCATGCAAAGTGTAATTGATTGGAAACTGTATTATTCAAAATAACATTGTACGTTTGATTTATCCAGAATGATATGGTTTTATATGGTGTAATTAGTTATTATATTTTGAGAAAACAAGTGTTACGGACACTAACCTTATGTATGGACTGCTCATTAAGAACGTAAAAAAATGTCACGATATCGTGATGGCTCAATATAAGATATACAAACTATTTTAGTCTATACACGAATACTATAGATGTATATTGTTGGGGAAAGGAAATATTTTTCTTTGATAACTTGTTCATAAATACAGTAACCGTTTTCAATTAAGATGATACGTCTAAACACACTAATTATGCATTTAACTATTCTTTTAAAAATATTAGCAAAAGAAAACTTTATTTGACTTTGGTCAGTTTAGCATCGACAAAGAATCGCATTATTCACAATATTGATAACTGCATCGAACGAATTGTGACGTCTCTGTTAGCACCAAACCCAGTGCATTTTCAGTGCAAATGACCTTTCCGTTATTACGACGTAAAGTTGATTATATCTTAATAATTAAATAAGGCTTTTGAAGTGATTTGTCCCGAGTGTTTTCACCCATCACCGTTCGTACATACATCGAATTTCTCTGTGACGTATAACATATAATAACGCTTACAATTCTTGTTTCATCAGTTGTCTCAAAACAAAAATCCTCTTTAATTGCATTGGTGTACACGCTGTGCTTGGAACAAGGGCTTGTTTGTTTCGTTGATGTTTAGTTTAAATATACAAACGTTAAAACTTGCATTCACAAAATGGGTTGTCTGCAAAATGGAGGTAAATGTGCGTTCATTACTATTGCGTTACGACATTCCATCGACAAATGTTTACAATCATAACGCGCTATTTGCCACCCAACAATCTCATTAGTCAAAATTATGAAGAGTTATATAAATATATCAAGTGTGGTGATTGCTTATTTATTCTGTCATCGAACTCCATGCCGCAATGTTTTCTCCACAGGATAGTTTGATAAGCCGGTGTCAAGTGTAAGTTCTGTTGCATAATTTAAATCACGCGGGTGTATGAACAAGACACCGGTATCTCGCCTGAAATGAAAGTTTAACCAGGACACATAATTTGTTTTTTAAACTTGCATAGTATGCAAACATACGATGATGTCTTCTACCCCATAGGAGTAGAAATAGGTGGATCTTTAATGTTGGAATCATGTAATGGGCCTTTGTTTATGTCTTCGCTGTTGGCATAACGGTGTAAGTACTCACCATTTATTGACAAATAACCCCACTTAAAACGTTGAAATATTGGGATTACATTATGAGCATCATATCAAAATAGCTTCAACTGTGCTCAGCTCTTTCGTCCCATTAAATCTTTAAAGTATTTGTATTAAAGCCAGAATTGGAGTTCAAACATGTAAGGAACTATTTAGTATAATCACTATAATGTTATGTTATATATTATGTCAAATCGATTGATACTACATCTTTTTAATGAACTCTAGAGATTATTCTGTATAAAGTTTAAGTTGTTTCATTAGTATTGTCTCCCACAAATTGATATTTTCCAATTTAATTATTATAGGAAACTTTAAAATTATTTTAATGTGGAAATACTACATATGTTCAAAACCAATACCGAACGAATGCAGCTGCATTGAAAAAAAGTCATAAATGTAGTCACTAAATGTTGTCCTATTTCAATAGCATAAAGGTCTGGTTCATTAGCACAGCTCTTATACAATTTTCAGCAAACAGTTTTGAAAGAATGAAAGTGTTTTGTCTTCCGTTAGCAAGCTTTAAAAGAGTAATGATAACTGATTATGATAACTAGTTTTATTGTCATACGACACAAGGAAGTCATACTTTAATTAGATTTAAAATCCATGGATTCAGCGACGGACGGGTTATAAATTCCATCGCAAACAATCCGTATAAGTGAGTCGGGTTTTCATAAAATCCTTAAAATCCATGATGCATTTGTAAACGCGTTTGATAAACAATATGAAACAAACGTATTGTGTGAGTTAGTGCCGCTAATGTGGGTTTAATAATTAAAGTACACAATGATTTAAAATAAGTTGCGTGACTCTTTAACTAATTAGAAAATAATTTGTTTGTTTTGAAAATAAACCCTTAAAGAGTTCAAATCATCTTCAGGTGTTATAAAAAATTAAAGTCAGTTATTTCATTAACTCATCATTAAAACATTCATTTCTGAATCGTCATGAGTACCCAAATTAATCTAGGCAAGCAATTAAACCATCAAGTCAATGCTAACCACTTGTTTGGACTAGTCGTTGTACTTAAAACTATAATACACCTATCTATCTTACAGCAAACACAATAGTTATTGCATTTTAATTCTCCAATAGCATAAGACATATATTGGGATGAGAGCAAACGCAGAAACACCATCCGTCTGATTTCGGGCACGGCTGAAAGATCATAGTTTTTATAATGTTTTTTTGTATTTTCAGCCCAAAGTCTGTGTTAGCGTAAAAGTGGTCACCCAGCAAAGATTTATGAAGTTGTTTAAAAAGAAACCACCGAATAAACTTAAAGGGAGTTGAGATTAAGAAAAATATACTTGAATTGCATAAGTATATATATTGAATGGGTTCGCATTCATTATAGCATGAACACGCAATGTCTTATCCACGAGTTATCAGTGAGGTAAACGTGAATCCATAAACTATTTCGAAATCTTGTCTTCCTACGGTAAATAATGTATACACTTTTTTAACTTTAATCGCGTTAAGTTGTGTCAATATGTGTTATTGCAAGTTATTTCGCTACATGTTCAAGCAGGTGTGAATGATATTTATATTTTGATCTGAAATGTAAATTATACATCGACAATGATGGGATGCAATGGTTGGGTACGAATTGAACAACATATTCGGCATAATTCCCATAAAGACTCTTATAATATGTAAGAGTCCGGAGAAACTGATTAAACATATTTTTTGACAATAGTTCGTAAGATCGTAAGCTATTCGTGTTGTCTTAAAATCGGAGAGTAGTCGTTTCCGAATTGTATCTAATGACTAATTATTTAATATTGCGTTCGAACGAATACTACAGTAACTTACTCCAGATGCATCAACTGTTATTAGATACAGTATATAGACTGCAAACGTATTTAAAAAACAGAACACGTTATTTATACACTGATAAGCTTTTCATGTGTTTTATTTGCTAGTTAATTTTAATGATCATGTTTTACTTCAGTAAGCACATTATTTGATAAGCATATATCCGAACTGAAGCCTTAATATATTTCATTTTGCTTGATTGTGACACCAGCTTTTATCCTTTCCGAATTTAGTGTTGTTTTTTTATATCCACGAATTGTCTTTTATCGTTTTTTTTATAACTAATAGTAACAATAATTCACATCCTAATAATGCTTCTGGAAGTTCGTATTACCTATAGTAATTACGTCTTTAGTATGCAGAGCGTCAAATGCGACAGTTGTTTTATTTTCTAATTCTTAAATGTTGTTATGTTTTAAAAGAGCGAGCTGTTTAAGGTACGTTTAATTGTATCGTTTTTTTTTTAAAGAAGCATGTCCTTTCCATCCTAATGGCTATTGCATGTGTTCCTTTTGGCGAGGAGGTGCATGTGGAACAACATTCCCGGACAATTTACTTCAGAATCCTATGTTTTTTTTGTATCCCATTTGTCTGTTTCATATGAGTCATAATTGTCGTTCATGAAATATTACGTTTAATAACGATTTGTGTTTTATCAGCATACTATAATAGGACTCTGTTTAAATGTAAACTTTGTTTAAAGTTTGAACAAAAGGATAGGAAACATGCAAATCTCGTACTGAAAATGGAAACGATACAAATTCATATTTACATATGAAAAACCATACCCACAACATTTTTTTCAAATCTACATGTAATTGCTGTATGCATTTTTTAAACTTTTTTTTTAATAATGCCTTTAAAATGATCGAAAACGTATTTGAGAGATCTTCATGTGCTGGGAAAAAATGTAATGACATTGAACGTCCTTTATTGCAGCGACAACAACATATTATTTTATATCTAATCATTTTAAAAATAAACGTTTAATTATATATTTTCGAATAGCTTAGGTATATCTGCAGTAATAGTAAACTCGTAATGTTTATGTCCGGATTGAGCTAAATAGAACATTTGCTTAGTTTTTGCACAGAAACAAAGTGCATTATATATTCTGTTTGTGTACAGACATTCATGTGTATTATACACATTTGGCATATTTCTACATATTATTAAAGATTGGAAATATTAACATTATTTTTGGAAGGGCAAGAAGGCTATACAATACAACTTATTTCTCTCTTTTCCATATACAATAAATATCCAGACATATATTACAATGAAATCACTTTAGTTTGGTTGATTTTGTTACACATTGTTTATAAATTAATAGATCAAAACCAACATTAGAACGGTAAGCAATTATCATTCAATATGTTGATGAAGTTGAATGCTTGAACGTATGGTACTGTGGCAAAAACAGACATGTTTAAAGGCTTTGGGTTTCCTCGGCAGAATAAT
>VMBQ01013015.1:0-17564 GCA_007657795.1 Dreissena rostriformis
TTTTTTACTTTTGTGTGTAATTCACGTTATGGGTTTTTTAAACACATGAAACAACAATCAGCTATGATAGTATTTTTTAATACAATTTATTACCTTATGTGATGTGTTATTAAAGCCCCATAAACATTCAAAATCAACGAATATTGCGTGAAATATTTCGTAAAATAAAGCTTACCCATAACAAATCAGTGTTCCTTATAGCAATAGCCAAAATATCAACGCCATATGTGGTCTGGTAACATAGATTCAATGAGAATGCTCGTCTTTATTTTGTGTGGCACAATATATTCCATTTTAATATCCCGTAACGATATCTATTTATACGACACGCGAACACTAAAATGGTACATGAACATGTGTTGAATATATTCGCCCACCAAAAGAGCATTTTATATCATGTTAAATATATGTTACCAGATGTATATTGGTAATCCAAACAAGCGCGCTCGTCAAATGTGTTGAATGTGTTTAACAGGTCGCAACCTATAAGGTCCTATTTTGAAATGCCTTATGACTTTATATTTCTGTACAGGTTTTGATGAATCGCATTTAATTTTGTTATTTTTGTAAAGGCATACAAGTATCGAATGAGTATAGATCATATTGTTCATTTATATTTAATTGTTAAACACCCTGTAATTAGCGAAACATGGGAAGTATCGTTGGCTTGTTTGTGAAGCAATTTCTAAAACGAGAATGCAGCCGAGATCAAAGACCGTGAACATGACCAGAAAAAAAAAACGAAACAAAATTTCACAAAAAAGGTCTGAATATAAGAAAAGTAAAAGTAGTCCAGAATTATTTTTCTTATCGCAAGCTACATTACTAATATCAATACACCGCGGAATAAAGACCTTTACAGTTCATGCATAAATTAATGAAAATGTAGCAATCTACATCCCATGTGCACGACCAAACACTTACATTATATGGCATTAAATGGTAACTGAATGTGTACTCCATTGTCAGAACATTAATTAGCAAAAAATTTGGTTAAAGGTTAAAAATATTCTATGGTTGATAATTTTTCTCTTGTGCATGAAGCTCGATAAACAATACTTAAATTAATATTCACTCGTATGTTACATGTTACATGTTATAATGTATTTTCAATAAGTAAATTAAAATTACTTCTGATATTTTACGAATAAGGTCAGTGTTAATTAGCATCTCCGTACGCCTCTTAAAGTTCGTGATATTTAGAAGTACTCTACAACTTTGTTATAAAAGATAAACATATCACAAACAAATACAATGATGTCGAAGAAAACGCAAGATATCAAATATACTTTTTTTACGAAAATCGAAATATGTCCATACTTCAAATACAAAGGTGTTAATTTTTTCAACTAGTCATGTGTTCGTAGGAAACGGAGGCAACAACACTCCACTTTTAACCAAAATGAACAAAACCAAGTTTCATAAGTTCTTATCCTGGTTAATATGTTTTTAAAGTTTACGTTATGTGTGATGCGGGTTAACGTACAGTTTCATACATCAACCAGCAATACCTGAGCGAAACAAGTCACACAAATGTCTATTTTTCTTATAAAGGGCCATAACTCCAAGTATGGTCTACGTGTTTTTGTATAGGTTTAAATATTGTCTGTTTCACCAATGCTCAATGTTAAAATAGTGCTCCTTTATGTTTTATAACTTGTAAATAGTTTCTCCATTTAAATGAAAAATATTGGCTGTATAATATGTAGCCCCTTCAACTACGTACATATTGATGCACTTTTTATAATTTTATTATAATATAGAATGGTAAATATTATTGACTCAATTTTGCAAATATAATGTCCACCTTTTGTGTGTGTTTCTTTTAACTCAATAAACTTTGTCGAATCACAAAACAGAAACAATAAAAGCATTAGTCCCTGCAACTTACGTAATCACGCATATGCTTTTCTCACAGCATCAAAAAGGCAATTCTCGGAACCGATTCATTTAAGACAAAGTGTGCAAAATCAAGCCTACGAAGCAAATCAAATAAAAACGATTACCTAGTTGTGTGTGTGTTATATATTAAAACATATAGCATGTAATAAGTTTGCAAATAAACTTATACAATATCGTGGAGGTATGAAATATCTGCTTTTGATTTATCTTACAATGTTTTGACAGTAATTCCGTTAATTCCGTTTTTTAAGAAAGGCTCATCGCAATGTTAAATTGTTCATATGATAAACATGTAATACCAAGTACTTACAGGATGGTTGTCGTCATTTTCTTCATGTAATACTTATTTAGGAACGCGTACATGTTGTTAACAATGAATACCGAATTCTAGCGCATTGTGATCGCAAGAAAGTAAACTAGGGCATATTCGAAATTGTATCTTAAGTTAGTAATGCTTTGTAATTGATAATTTGTGCGTACATTTCTCACTAATAACATTATTGCGACTGCCGACAGAATAAATTGCCATCATTCGGTAGTTAAAATAAATGTTCGATTACTATACGAGTTTTCAAGTTTCCAAGTTTATTAATTTTGAGCTCAGTTCATGCATAACATGACAAAATGTGCAAACATTATAAAAAGTGCATCAATATGTACGTAGTAGGGGCTCTATATTATACAACCAATATTTTTTATTTAAATGGAGAGACTATTTACAAGTTATTGAACATAAACGAACACTATTTTAACATTGAGCATTGTGGAAACAGACAATATTTAAACGTATACAAAAATACGTAGACCATGATATACGTTAAAACTGTTTCAATATTTCTTTAACGAACATATATCGTTTCCTGTACGTACTGTGGTTATGGAAATCGATGGGCATTAGCGTTTTTCATCCTATTTGGTCTCGTGTAATATTTTTTATCAATAACTGTTTTCTTAGATCCTTGAGGGCTTTGCATTCGAGTAAATAATGAAATTCATCGCCAATATGAGTATTGGAGTTACATAAACAACACAGTCTTTGGTTCAATTCTATTATATTCCAACTTCCAGTTTCGACAGGTAATCTGTTATTTCTCGTGCGAATTCGTATTATATATTTTAGAAATGTATCTGGAGTTTTTGTAAGATCCAAACTCAAATGTATCTTAAAACAATCTATAATTACTACATTTACTAGAATGTTTGAGTATCATTCGTAAATAGACAGATTGGTTAGTTTTTGTTTCATACTTTGAATGAGCCAGGTGCAATTCGGAAAATCAAAAGACTCCAAATATTCATCATTCCACATTAAACACAATGATGCGTATACACTCTATCCAATCGAACTTAGTGTTTTCCGTTGCATGTATATTACATAAGCTGTTGTCAATTTGATGCCATACTTTAAAACACAGTGGATGTACTAATTTATAACAAACAGATATCATTCTAGTTTCAATATCAATTTTGAGGGGCGTTACTCCAGTTTCTCCGTCTATAATACACGATGCCGTACTGGCCTTAAACCCAAATTTTATTGGCTAATACATTGTTATTTATAAACCCCCAACATTTACAACCGTACAAAATAATAGATTTAATCATGTTGTTAAATATTTCACGTTTAATATCTTTTTGTAAAGCAAGATTATTACATTTATTAATAAGACAGTACTTACTAGACTAGCTTTGGTTGCCTGTTCGGCAAGATTTGTTTTGTCTGTGAAAAAGAGCCGTTACTTTTGAATAAAATGCCGAGGTATTAATAATTTTTGACATCATCAACACTCCATAATCCATATCAATTAACACATACGTACATACATTGTATCATTGGAAATAAGCATGCAATTTTTATTTGCGTTAATACACATCCAAACGGTTATAATCGGATATGTTATAAGGCATTTTCAAGGCGAAAGTACTACTTTTATTACAGTATTCGTACATACAGTTGATATGTACTACATAATTCACACACACAAAAAATGTTATTTATTATAACGTTCGGCTTTTTTCTCATATTTTATGTACCGGTATATTGGTCCCACTTTTAAACACCCATAAATACAACACTAAGAATACCTATGATATTGAATAAACTGATTATTTTCCCATAACAATCGATGAACGAAGTAGAGCGGACTAGGCCGAATGTAGCCGTATACGGTCGAATACAATCAACGAGTAATGGCGGCCTCAGCCGATATCGAAATATAATGCGGTAGTTTTAACACAACGGGTACACTAACTTAACACGTTTTTTACTTGCACATTTTCTCATTTGAATGGTTTATCTCATTGTTCCGTTTCTGAGATATGAGTAATGGACTGCCACAGTGGCGTTAAAAATCTGTAATGCCAAGCATGTAATGCGAATACGAAAGAAAGTATTTTCCTGCATCAGAATTGCAGTCATTTGTAATTTAAAATGCGTTTTTACGCTCGTCATCCTAAGTTTGATCCCACAAAAGACTTAAGGTTAAGGTGTGTGACTACGCCACATATTAAGTGTGATATGCCTGTAAGCCAGCGCGTTGCAGTGTTGCAGCTCACGGTTCTCAGCTCTTTTGTCTATAGAGCTTTTTCAAAAGGCAGCGAATGTTGAAGCAAAACAAAGAAACAGATACAGTACTAAATATCCTTTCTCATCTAGCTCGTATCGTTTTTTTTACATGAGTCTGTCCGTTTATGAATAAGGCCAACTCGAAAGCAGCCAAAATTGCATACTATAATTCCCTTTAAAATGGTTCTGACATTAAAGAAAAACAGGGTGCGAAATAGAAATGTTTTTGTTTTCTTTACAATCGATGAAATTATTAATTGTGTTCTATTCGAAAACCGAGAAATACATCAAATGACGTCATACAACTAAATCAAAAACCTGGTCTGCGTTTTTGTTTTCAACAAGTTCAAAAGCAGCTGTAGTATACCTCCGGGCTGTATTTCGTTAATGCAGGCGAGATGATGGGATACACCATTTTATATAAGTTTGTCTATGAGTTGATTCAGTTAATTCAGTTGTTTTTCAAGAATAATTGTATATTTGGTATTATAACGAAGCTTACATGGATTTTATAGTCAAATATTAACAAAGTGAAACTCCAGTTGCGTCAGCATGAGATATTCATCACTACATTCATTTTATTTGAGGCAAGTGATCAATTGCCATACATTTAGACAAGGGACAATAACACATGACACGAACAAACAGCAATTCATAAAACTGGGGTCACCGCATTTGGACGGTTCATGCAAAGCATACCACTGTGGGCCTAAAACCGGTTTAAGGGCGCCAAAACATCACATCTGGCCCAGATTTATTAATTAAACATATAAGTGACATAAAACAAAACTCAATAGAATAAGAATTTAAATCAAACTGTAATATTAGTGGATACGTTTCATTTGATTACAATTACAATACTTAATGGTCCTATAATAACCAGAGCACCACAACTGTAACTTTCTAAGGCCAAATGAAATAAACTAGAACAAAGAATAAACTACATCTTGTCTTTAAATAAGCGTAAGATGTATATCTTCATATGGTTTAATATTCAGAACATCGTTGTGTACTTTCAGTCAGAAACCGCAATAAGGTTGTAAAATGCCAAATAACATATTATTTTGTTAAATATCTTTCCCTAAAACTAAATTAAATATTATTGTATAACATAGCTTTATTAAAACAATAACAAATCTTCCTCTCAACAAACACTTTAAAGAACGTGTTTAACCACTAAGAACACGTATTGAAAAGGACCCCTCTAGCTACGACAGTGACACATTAAAATGGATATGAATAGGACGTAATCTACTGAGCGCACACTCTTTACGACGACGTTATAAGGTTAAAATTTCAAAACATTTAAGCTACTAGTACTTCAAATTCAAATTACCATATTCGTAAAGATGAATAAATTCTGTATCGAAACCCAAAAGGCAAAACATAAACAAAATAGTCAATATAGAAATATTGTCTGGTTAATTAATTAACCTTGTCCGTCCTTTAGCTTTACTGGTTATAACCATCTCACAAACAAACTTGGTCAAAATGTGTGTGGGCTTAAAATCTTCGCCAAGAATTATAATCTAACAGATCGTCTTAAGCACGTCTTAATTATGGCCCTTGAATAATTCGTTTGATTAATGTTGTCACTATGTAACTGAAACAGTTATAATTTTATAATCATCAAAATTGATCAATGTAAACAATAATTTTTAACGGCCGTATTTTGTGAGAAGTTGATATTCTTGATGTATTTGTTAACCTTATTTTATAGCTTGAGTGTGGTTTAAAATAATAATGCATTAAATAAATAATGACGTCAATAGTGTACATCCGTTATTAAATTAAATGAGTTTATGTGAACATCCAAGTCGAAACTTTATTTGGTATTCAGCTATTGAGTTGATTTGATTAACGTAAAGCTATAATACAAAATCGTGAACCCAACTGTTTAACTACACCTTTTTCTTAATTAAACAGAAACGAAAAAATAATGATATTAATACAAGGTGTCCAACACCAGTATCCCGAGCAGATTCATGTTTACGAAAACTGTCTTAATTCAGGAAACAAAAACTGTGCATTTTTCTAAACTGTTGTTATTGGTAAAATAACAATTTGTTTCATCTATCCGGTCATTTAAATGTCAAAGCATAATGCAGATTCAATCAACAGAAAAACAGTAATGTTTTCCCCTTATCATTTTTCTCACAATTAACATAAAACATATCGTTCCAACGTTTTGTTTTGCCCTCCGATGTGGATTAGCGTTATCTCTTAGCGTTATTCATGTAACATCATGTAATTCGTTTATCTGAAATGTAAGATTTCCTCTGCACTTCGTTCAAACGCGCTTCAAACGTCAAGGTTATTATTCGATATAGATGATCACGTGGTCTACGACCTTTACATGGTTTAAATTTAAAAAAATGTTGTTGCTTTCGATAACGATACTTCATTTGAGAGCGGATTTATTATTAAGCAAAAAAGATGTGTATTTAACATAGAATTGATCTTTTTATCGACATGATTAAATAGAAAAAGGGTGAGTCAGATGCATTTACTGTCTATACAGGAGAACTTGGTACCTTCTCGAAATGTCATTTCAAATCGAAGCTAGAGCGTTTTAATTGGATAATATCGTTTTTCTGTGGCTGAAAACTCCGCCTACTTGGAAAATGATTTATTTTGCGGCGAAGGTAGTACAGTAATTGTAGAATTTTCAGCGAAGCGCCTATCGACTTGATCATTTTTAAGCACCTCCTACCTCAGCGGACGTCCAGATAGAAGAAAGAGCGAGAATATGTCCTTGTTACTTAAACGTTTAACTTGCAGAAAATAATGGTCTGCTAGAAATTTAAGCACCCGGGCGAGGATTTAAAGCGCAACATACGTTTCCGAAGATTGTCAAGTAACACTTTTTATGATAAACATCACATTAAAAGTGAAAACAGAAGCAGTTCATACGACGTACTCAAAACCGTTCAGACAATGTACTCAAACAAAAACCGTTCAGACGATGTACTATTTTCCGAATTCCTCGCCACAGATCTTTAAAGGCTTACACAACGTGCAAAACCTTGTAGGACATATTCTAAGCATGCTATAAAGCAAAAAATGTTGTATTTTCTGCGTTGTTTGTCATCTTGAATAGCAAACGCGTCAAAATAAAGTGTGTTCAGACGATGTACAATTTTCATTGTTTATTGTTCCTGAATGTTTAAGAAAACTTCAGAAATCTAAGAAAAATGACAACTACCGGAGTACATAAGGCGACTACGCGGGTACTTTGCGCATAGTTTGCATTTATTTTTTTGATATTATAAAATATGAGAATACTTTGATTTTCGTCATTAAACGAGAGCTTGTTCCGCCATTTTATGCGTACGATGTACTTTTGTGATCACGTGATTGCATTTTATGCCCCGCAGTGGCATAAAACACGTGTTTTCTGTTTGTTATTATGGTATGTAAGTGAACAATATAAAGGGTGTGATCATAGTTAAATATGTGTACGTTTATACTCCAGCAACTCCCATCATGTCACATATCGATTGATAACGGAATGGATAGTATGTGATGTTTGTGTTTATTTAAGCTAGGCGAAACAGTTATTTATTTCGATCTCCGAGGCTCTAAATATGCTGCTGCTGTTGTTGTCTTAACCCGTAAATGACATCACCGATGTGTTATCTTCATCTATGATACGAAATGTTTCACGCATAATAGCTTCTTTACTTACAATTCAAGACGTTAACATGTTTTATCAAAATTTCAGGCTATTGAAATTCGACAAATATATGTCATTTTTTATAAAGTCCTTAAACTGTTTGAGAGCGTGACCTACATATTGATAAACTGATAACATTTTTGACATGTGATTTCTTCTATCAATATGATAATAACTTATGTTTATTTAAGGCTTTAATGGCGGTCCGTAGGTAAAATGTTTCGTTTGTAAAAAGCTTATATACAAAAATACTCCTTTTTATCTGTTTTATTTTAATACATTCCTTGAGCTGGTCGTGATTTGACGTGATATTTACCTTAATGTCATATGCCTCTCTAATAACTCGTTAAACTATTATTAGGCATATGCTAATATCCGACAAAGAAGCAAGTAGGCGTATATGCACAATAACATTAAATCGTCTGTGACTCCATATAATAGTTTTAGCCCATTCCGAACTCCGTATACATAAAACACATTTGATATTAAGTAGTACATCAGTGTTGGCAAGAGTCACTAATCTTCTATAAAAATGCATCATCATAATACTCAAACATAATTATCAAATAACTCTTAACATCGTAATGTGCCAACATTATTGCTATTATAATCATATGCATCCCCTTATCACCATTATCATCGCATTGATCACACAATTAACATCACTAGCATCTGCATCATCTTGGTGTCATAATCTTCATGCGGGTCATCTTCGTCATTACCATCATTGTAATTGTCTAATCAAAACAGATCTTAAAAATGTGCGCCACCCTATACAAAATACTAATATTCTAAGTCAAAACTAAAGATATGTGGGCGTTTGCGTTCTAAAGGGTTTAAATAAAGACCTTATAACGCTCAATGATATCAAAGTGTAACGAATACAAAAAACACATTGAATAGTACGCTTTTGTTTCGTTAAAGTTAACAAAACATATTTTGAATGTATTTGTATTTAAGTGTTTAGATAAGTAAGTGGCTTTGGCAAAGATAAAAATAATGCCTAGCGTCAAACTCTTTAAACAATGGCGCCTTTGTTAACTTTTTAATTTTATTTCAATTAATTACGACAGTTAAATTATGAAGAGATTTTCCTCATAAAATAATTGCTAAGGCACTGTAAGGCAGATCCTCGCAAGATGATTCGTTATGTTTTCTGACCATCCTTATTTAAAGACTTAACTTTTATACTTAGTGGCGGTCATGTTTGAAACAAAATTTCGTTAAACATATTTAAAAGATTTAATAATAAGAAAAGCCATTTTATGAAGATAACTCACAGAATTATTCTGAAATCCCGTTGCTGTAAGATCTTTGAAGTGTTATAAGCAGCCATTCTGATGACAATAAAACATGAATAAAAATCAATATTGTTTATTCAGCTTACATAAGGATATAGGAGTTTTTTCCACTTTGCATTCATAACAATGTATGCATCCGGAATATTCTGTATGCAAACATAAATATCTATACGATCAAAATGTGTGAAACCAAGTGTAAATAAGACCCTTCTCTAAACGTGTATCTACAATATATTACAAATACATGTATCATTCAGTGAAATTGTCTCACGTTTTCCACCTCAACACATAACTATGTCTAAGCATGCCTTTGGGGCCATTTATCTGGTATTTGCTCATTTACTGCAATGACGTCGAAGCATGCGTTTGGGCCCATTTATCTGGTATTCGCTCATTTACTGCAATTTCTCTGACAGATACAGGTAGTGAATTAAATCTGTTCTAAAATAGTTAAGGAGAAAAATGCGTGACACTGATGCTTGTCGAATACTATTTACGCACAGCAAGTTATGATGTTAAGTTGTTTGCTTAAAACAAAATAGCCATTGCACATAATGGAACACATTGTATGCTTTCGACCTATTTTATATTATTTTTTTTTAGATTTCCGCTGTAAATTGTGTCTGGTGAGTGAAAGCGTGTTTATAAAGTGAACGGTCATACGCTCGCTCAAAGCAGGATACTTCTTCAAACGGACGATACATACTATAACTTCAGAGGGGCGATTTGCGAAACGTCCATATGTATATATCTGTTACACATTAACACGAATGATCTTCCCATGAATATTTGAATTATTTCTTCATGTGCGTTTTTATATTAAATAAATGCAGGTTATTTTTTTCACACAGCTATTTAACTCTTGCATATCTTGTTTTATATCGGGAATCATTTTGATATTGATAAATGAATCGTTTTTAGTGTAATCCTATTTATTAAATTAACTACAAGCATTGAGTTTTAGTTTATTAAATTATTTATTACAATAAACAGCCAGGCCGAGACATGTTTTCAAATTATGCGTAACAATCTCCCTGATGTTGCTACTAAACTGATCAAAATCGCTTATCTAAAACTATCCTTAACTAAAACTTAAATATTTTTAATTTGATATCTACCAGCATCAATTTTGTTTCTTCATTTAATCAAATCTTTGAAATTAGCCAACACTTTTTAATAATATTGGAGACCAAAAGGTGGTTGCTTGATTGGACGGATAGGGGGCAGGGGTAGTCAAGCACTTATCGTGTTGTAACAGTCTGGTACCCTAGGTACCCTACGCAACCAAATGTAAAGGGCACACGATGCATGGTAAGCTTGCGGATGACTTAAATCTCAATGGTGACAAGAAAGCCGTGTATGCAAAGCATGCGAAGCATCAAAGTGGCGCCATTTGACAGTTTATATTGCCACACATGTAAAACAGTATGATGTAACACGCTGACAGAAAGGCAAATAAAATTGAGGCAGTTGAATTATAATTTAATAAGTGACTGTTTGAATATTTCTTAAACATCAAATACTGTCTATACCTTTTTACTCGTTTACGGGGGGGGGGCGTAAAATAACTTAGTAATATGTATTCTCCATCATGGATTGAGTCTGAAAAATGCAATGAAACTTATATTACTAAATAAGATGTTGAATATACAAGTAAAGTAATTGGAAAACCCTTTCAGCATCTGAAGAGTTTGGCGAGTGCATACAGGGATTTATCCCGAGCATCGTACCTTGAAGACAGGACGTTAGAGCCAAGTTCCAACAAAATGCAGTCAAACATCATATTCTAGTTTAAACGTTTTCATTTCTTTAAAATATCGACAAAACAATACAACAAATAACGTATAACATGAACTTTGTGAATTGGTATTACGTCATGTCACAGGCTTAACTTCTTGGTTCACGCGGTTTAACTAAATCTCTCACAGAATGAGGCCTGAGTCAATGTTTTGATGCCTTTTTAACACTTGGGAATGTTGTCGTTCTTCTATTTATTGTGGTCCTCGATCCGTTTCGCCTGGAGCGAAACGGTGTTTGATAATGTTTTGTAAATTACATATTTAATTAAGTTAATAACATCTTCATTTAAAAAAATATTGTATTTTTTTTTAATAAAATAAAAACTGCTCCTACAATGTAGCCACCGAACTTCAGTGCGTCGGCAAATAAAGGTAGCGGTGAAGAAAGAAAAAACCGACGTGTGTTCATAGTTACCGTAAAACATTATTTATGTTATATGTACATTGACTAAATAAAGATAACTTAAACAAAGGTTTGTATTTTATGGATGTTACAATAATACAAATTATTTGCTTACACAGCAACATGAAATGTAATACAATGATGTATATGCTTACAATATACGTGTTCCATAATGAACTAAATTCACGGACACACACTATTATGGGGGAAAAAGACACCCTTTTCAAAATCACTTACTAAATCAGATATACATATTTAAATGGAACACTTTTTGTTTTGTAGGAATAGTGTCGTATTACAATTTTATTAATAAAACACACCGTCCGTATTGGCATCCGGTGGTCTAACATATAATCAGATTGACTTAATAAAATATCGTTTACGCATTAACCGGGTCGTATCTTTCAATATTGTTTTAATAGATACGGCTCTTGCGGAGGATACGGGGTTTAAATACACTAATGAAAAGTATCTCATTAATATTAAACTTTATTTTTTTATTTTTTTGCTTCAATATGCCTTAAATAACACAACTCCTTACGTTTAAATGGGTGTTTGTGCATATGGTTTCCAGAAAATAGATGTTATTACCTGTTGTTAATGTTTAAAATAATATAGATTGTTACATATTCAATGTAATGTTTCAACATATCACGTGCACGTTAAGAAAGTATTTCAGCGTATTCTGGGTTAAGTGTGAGGTTCGATTTAAAGCAGTTATGCTTTTTTATCGATCGTTTTAAGGCGTTTGACCCCAGCTCGTGTTTATGTTGAATGATGTGTTTATGTGTTGTCTTGTATTGCATAGGCAACTTGTCACTAACTAACTGATATTAAGCACAGTCCCCCCCCCCGATAATGTTTATGTAGTTTTTATTGTCATCATATTGTCAATGATAGACATAAATAACCTTTGGTGTATTGTTGACAAAGTATTCGCATCGTTTGAAAAAGTATATTATTAAACTTACACCAGGTTCAGAATGCTATGTGAATTTTGTGGAGACAGAGTGTTGGGTCGCGGGCCTCTCTGCTTCTCTTGTCGTCGACAGAAAGCACGGTTGGCAGCTGAAAAGGAACGGTTCGCAGCTGACAATGCACGGTTCGCAGCTGAAGGTAACGAAAGTTATTATATGCTGGTCTTTATTTTTTTTTTTAATTTGCAAACGATATTAACGTAATTAGTTTATAAACAATAAGGAAGTGGTAAAAGTTTAAAAGATTTGAATATGCAGTGCTAACTTCGTTGTTAATATCTTCCGACCACACAAGTACATTTCTCCAAGAAATAACGATGAAAAATATAACTCCCCATGCAAATCGTATATTTGGATACATTTATCACAGAATATACATGATGTGTTAATAAACACTTTCTTTGGTATCAACGCTTCCGTTGTAAGTGTATGTTGAAAATAATGTCCGTAAAAGAAGTCTGATCCCTACATAGGTGGAATGTAATCTTAAATGTGCAATGCTTGTATAAACTGTTTTACATAGATATTAAGGAAATTTAGCGGAGCTGAACACAAAAAAGGTTTGCCTTCGTAAAAAGTGTGGGGTACCTTATAACACCAGGTAGTAATTAAAAGTTTAATCTATAAATATATCTAAAGGCTGGCTCAAACGTTTTTGCTCCTTTTTTAACATGTCATTGTATTGATTTCATTTATCTTGGAAATAAATCTATCATACTCGTAAGCCATCTTGATTCATATTGTTTCCTATAGACCAAGGAGCTACAGGTGGCGTTGAAGAACAACTATCAACATACAGCATAAACGATGGTGCTGTTAAGTCTCGTGGTTCACATTGTAAGTGCCTTTAAGATGAAACATATTGTATAATTGACAATGATAGCATTTTAGCTATTATGATTATTANCATTTTTTGGTCGACTTGTCTCAATTATTTAGCACAATTATTACTATGATTTAATCTTTTAAATGTCTTTCTTACACAATTAAGATTTTTTTTTTAAATATTTAATGTATTGTACTGTGCTTGTTTAAATGAAACTGTAGTGAGATTTCAAAAGACGTGGCGATATGCTCCATCTACCCGAAATATATCAGTGTACTAATGCTTTAATATTTTATTCTAACACAGGAATTAAAGACTTCTACAAATAAATACTTTTTAACACTTATATGAACACCGCTTTTTGCAAAAAATCATTATAAAGACATTCTAATAGTTCACTGGTGTTATTTTTCCTTAAAGTTGGTAGATCAACGGTATATGTGAACATTCCGGAAACGCAATCGCCAATAACAACGAACAAATATGCAAGATATCTTTTACTGGTAGTTGATCCAAGTGAAGGTAGGTCAGCTGAATTTTGTTTTTTTAACATGTACACTTGCATATAGTCTCATCTTAGTTCAATTACTAGCTATACGGATTGTGTATCTTCACTTTGAAAAAGTTTTCTTTAATACTGGTGAATATAGATGATGGAAAGTAAACAATAACAACGCAGTTTTGGGCAAATTGTGTATATTACACATGTAGTTTATGTATTTATTCTCATGAAAACATTTTTTTATTTGAAGATCACTTAATACATAATAGTGTCAAATATCATTTGATAAATGTATACACTTTTAAATATGTTGATCTACTCATCAAAATCGAAGAACATGATAATAATATCCAAACTGCATATTAAATGGTCTGCAGTTTGGTTTATCTGCTGCAAGTTGGTTTATCGACGTTAAGGGGAAGATCAAAACATGAATGTTTTAATCGTTGTTTATAAGTCAGCATTTGGGATTTCTCGCAAACGTAATTGTGGTATTTCATTTAAACTGTGATATTTAAGCAGAGTTTCCAATATTGCAGCAAATTGTATCGGCATCATATTGATAGTTTAACAGTAATATAGTGCTCGTTTGACTAATATTGATTTCGCAATGTGGATTTTAAAATTGTAACATTTTTTATGTTTTGTTTGGCGTTGATGTCTAACCCAAGTTTTGACCTGTGTTTATATCCGATAAAATGTTGACAAAATCTCCCGCCAAAATGCCTAACTGAATTCATGTTATTTAATATATTTTTGCCACATTTGCTTAATTAACTTGTACACATAAAGAAAGCCTTTAAAATACAGATTTTGAATTTTCTGTCATACGATATCCTGATTAAAGTTGCAAATGACTCGTGAATCATAAAAAAAAAGTTTACACTTACAATAGCCAAGGCTAATACCCTCATGTTGTTGATTTATAGGTGCATATATTATTTAATAACTCCGACATGTTGATCCAATGAATAAGCTGACATTGCACGCAGTACAGGAACTTAGAATGAATTTAACGCACGTACTTTAAGGCTTGTCATGGGTTGTTTAGAACTAAACCTGCGTGTTAGTTGTAGAGGTGTAGTGGACATAACAACATTAAGAATTCGAATACACACAGTTTATATGCCTGACCAATTAAATTGTAGGTTGTATTCATCTTTGAAGAGATGTTGTTTATTTACGACAAAATAGACACCTATAATTTTCAAAGATAATTGTCTTTTTTAAAGACATGTATTGCTTATAATATGTTATCCCACTTTTACAGCGAATTTGGTTGATTAAAGCCCCGTTGATTACATTTCTGCTATAATACACGGCACGAAATGACGTCATTTTTGTAACAAAATGACGTCATAAATTCAGCGAAATTATCCAGTTAAACTTATTTTTTTTAAATAAAAAGGTTAACTGAATTAAAAGTGGGATAAATATAATAAAAGGTTAGTGTTGATTATAGATCAGATTTATCATGCTCGCCACGAAAACGAAAAAGCACTCGCCAAGGCTCGTGCTTTTTTATTTCAAAGCCTCGCATGATAAACCTGATCTATAATCAACACTAACCTATTATTCTCTATGTTATGAACAAACATTGTAGCCGTAAATAGTGACCAGTCTCATAATTGTTCACATGTGTTTGGAGTATTGTATGTGTATTTGTTTAACAACAGCTTAAGCAGAAATTGTAGATTTTTCTTTTATAACTTATATGTGGTTTAAACCATTAGAAATCATTCGGTTTTATAATGCTGTTCGAATTTATAACAAACTAGGTTAAACATTTATTTTATATACTGCATTTAATTGGTGATGTTTGCTGTCATTGAATGTTATTTGCAGTATCAAAGCTGACATAATTCTAACAAAAATATATTTTCATATGTTTGATGGTTTTAGATTTGAATTCAATCAAAATAAGACTAGTAACTGTATATCGTATGCACATATTTTTAATTTATTACTTTACCGTGTTTTTGTGGCCAAAGTAACGAAACATTCACTATTAATGAAGAAATGTATTAAAATCTGGAGCAACAGCCTCAAACACTCTATAAGTTATGTTTTAAAGGGATGTTTCGATGAAAATCACTTCCTTTGTAGATGAACCTTTACAGAAGAAACACGCAAGGGTATTATATTCATATCAGGCGGAAGCAGATGATGAACTTGCGCTCAACGTCGATGACGTAGTCAAAGTCGTGAAGGAGGTAATGTTTCGTTGATCATTTTCAATGATGTTTTTGTCTTTTGTACATAATAATAATNTGTACGGATTAAATACAAAACTTCGAAATAAACAAAATACTCTGCTGAAGGACAATGACGCGTGGTGGACGGCAGCATTGAACGGCAAACGAGGCTTGATCCCTTCTGATTGCATAAAGATTATCGAAGAAGAAGAAACAGCTAACACTATCGCAGCTGGTAATCATTCTAGTGTAGTTACTTTTTACTCCATTGTACGAGTTTTAATTATTTTATACACTTATTTCCAACTTACATACGAACTGTAACTTACAAAAAGTGTTTATTTTTTGCTACATGTCTAACATTGTCTGAATGTTTTAAACTAACGAAAAATAGGGCTTTACTGGCCTATGTGTCTCTTTTATTTCCTGTCTTGTAGTCAACTATTAATATGAGATAGGCCATCAAATCTTTATAAAATACCTGATGAACTGCATTTGTAAGCATTTGAAACAATCACTTTTGTAAGCGTTTTTTATTAAAGTATATATATGTAACACAAATTTATCAAGGAGTAACTGTGTCCCAGCAACCCGTTTCCCTAGAGTCAAGCACTCATCGGAGTTGTTTTTTTTTTGTTTTTTAAAGAACCACATAGAGCGCGAAGCGCAACACGTATTACTACTATCCAGGTTGTATGGACCCTTTAGCATTATCCGACCATTACGTCCATAGTTATCTTCCTTAGAATTTGAGAAATTGTGAAATCCTTGTTCAAAGTCCAAAATTTTCATCCGATTCTTCCCAAACTTGCACAGGTTTTTATGCTCCCCATATATATATATGGGGAGCATATAGTTGCCAGTTTTAAGTTCCGTTATTCCTTCCTTTCTTCCTTCTTTCCTTCCGTCACACTTTTATTACAGTTTCTCATAGCGCCTTCAATAATTTACCGATCTCCATCATATTTGGCATGTAGGTACCTTGCATGGACCTCTACCTTTTGATGAGGTTTGAGGTCACTGGGGTCAAGGTCAAGGTCACCGAGGATAATAATAGATTTTCTCAAGGTCACATTTTTTTATGTTTTTTTTCACACAATTAACCCATATATCGACAAAGCATCATTGGGGAGCATCCATCAGTTTTACTGGTATCCTTGTTTTTATCAATGAGGACCCAACCCAAACCCTATATGAGAAATATCGGACCATAAGTGCAGAATTATGTCTCTTTGAATTTAAAAATAAAAATGAAAAATTGCTTGGTTAGATGAATGTCAACATTTGTCATCAGATTCTTTCCAAACTTACAGTGTCTTCATATCAACGAGCATTTTTACTTCATTTAAAATGACAAACATCGGGAAAATAAGTCCAGAATTTTGTTCTATTAAATTTGAGAAAATAAAGAATTTCC
>VMBQ01013016.1:3695-20142 GCA_007657795.1 Dreissena rostriformis
AATCTTCATATTGTTTCCGGGTTGCTTGCCCTTGACCTAATGGATATTGCAGCTCCTCATTAACCGCAGGTGGATGAGGGTGGATGAGGGGCAATTGTAGAGGCAATCGGCTTTGGATAAGCTGGATCAACAAGGAACTTTGATCAAAGGTTTTTTTCCTTGTTGATCTCTGTGTACTCAGTGCAAATACTCTACACGCACGCGCGGCATGTACGTGTATCCCTTCTTGCCATTGATTGGCACCACTGTCTAATTGTTGGCTGCCTTCAATTTACTCTGAAAGTACATATTAACATATTGTAATTTTCAAATGTACACTAAAACGTTTAATAAAAACTATGTATTAAATTTGTTTGCTATTTTAAACATTATTTTATTCATATCATGCCAATCAGTTAACCTACCAATACTTTTCTGGGCTACTTGATTCACCAGTTTTAACTTATGAACCTACCAATACTTTTCTGGGCTACTTGATTCACCAGTATTAGCTTATGATGAAGTTATCATACTAACTGACAATTACTGTACTACTAGAGATTGGAGGAGAATGGCATTGAAATAATTTCATGACCAATCACCATGCAAGGTATCTGAAGGGTCCAGAAAACAAACCAGCTATATGGGATATCCTCTGGTTTTCATAACATAATAATTTGTAAGTTTCTGGTAAAAAACATGATTAATCAATTATATTACCAAGGAACTTTAGGAAGCACATAGAATCTTCTTTAATATAAATATATCATTTTATCAATTAAAATATGCTAAGACAGGGTTGTTTGCATACTCTATAGGAAGCACATAGAATCTTCTTTAATATAAATATATTATTTTATCAATCAAACTATGCAAAGACAGGGTTGTTTTCATACTCTAAGTAAGATGTCATCTCTCCAATTCCTGACACATGACCAGGTGTGGTACTTCCTTGTGACACAAATGACAGGCCAGGACCTGGCGGGGGCTGATGACCGTGCATAGGTGGAGAGCTTTCTGTTCTAACATTATGCTGAACAGTCAAACTTGCAATAGTTTGGCCGGAGCGTCTTTCTAAATACCTTAAAAAGAAGGTTTGTTTTAGAATATAAAATCGATCACATATTAATGTAAAGAAACAATAAAATTGATATTAAATTGAGGGAATAAACTGTATAATAATGTATCATATCCTGATAATTGATTACATAATATAATATATACATTTGCATACCAGTATATTTATAATATAATATATACCGAATAAATTAATCATTCATAATTCATCATTAATTTCATGCTTCATTTGACTCGTGTTGGAGTGTTCCTTAAGTTATAATGAATTCATTAAATTGATTCGAACATCTAGGGGCATATAGGCTTATTTTAAAACGCGCAATGAACAAATTATGTTATCAGTACGTATCTAGTTTCGTTGCAGAGTAAAATACCTAAATAAAACTAAATACCTATCCAAACTTTTGCTAAAATTCCTTTGTAAACACGCAACACTTGCCAAAAACTAAGACGTAGCTTCTAAAATATGACTTACGATTCGTGTGTTTAAGCCATTACACTGTCTTCGTCTGTTCCAACGATACTCCTATGGTTCTGCAATTTAATTCGAGCGATGTCGCTGGTTGCGGCTTTTGTTTCTCTTTTTTACAATTTCGATCACAGAAATGCAGATGCATTGTCTGTAAACCAAAAGCGGATAAGCCAGCGCGCATGCGCATGCTTCATTCTGGTATACTAGCTGGGATCCCATTCACAATTTCTGAACTCGTTTCGCGTCTGAGACGCTTTTTCACGTTTTCAAATCGTCAAAAGTTGCATAAAATGGATATTTTAGAGCATGGACACAATTTCATAGACCAGATTCGAGGCATTTGAACGCAATCGGCGAGAAAAGTCCCGTGAAGGCTTGAAATAACAACATTGTGAAATTTGATATATTGTACTTACCCAAAAGAAAGAAATATGTTTAAACTAAATAACAACACAAACTAGAGACCTTCGACTGTTATTCATTAAAGATTTGAATATATTTCTCTGCACATATCGGTGTAAATAAGGCTTAGTTTTCTACACAGTTCAAAAACCGATGGAATGCAGACAAATACTATAAATTATATTTAAGAACATTTCCACACGGAGCTGTCATAAGGGAAGTGTTCCGAAAAGATTATCCGTCGCAAAGTTCGTGGAACGGCAACTAATATTAATAATGATGTATAAAATGACCCTCAAGCATTTACAACGACGGAGTTTCATATAGGCTTTACTGTTGCGAGGTTGGTGTACTCAGTCAACCTGTTTATCCAATCAGCTCGCTTAATTGATTAACATGCTTTGACCGTCTTTTACATCATGCGAAAATTGCGGCAACATAAACTCTCCGTCCAGCGTCTTTTCAGCGTTTTTGAATGGTTACTTGTTACATATAAGATGCGAGGCATTCGAACATTATAGTTTCCAGCGGGACCGTGAAAGGTCTGAATGCGCGACAAACATGTTCCTTTCAGGCACAGTCAATTTATATATCATTTAGGCGGAACGGTGGAAACATCTGTATATAATGGAATATTTGTTGTTAAAGTGTTTCTTGCGGTTCTTAAATGGACCGAAAGGATTGCACGGTGATTGAGCAAATTTTGTGGTGGGTGTGTCTGTGCATAATAAATTGTGTTGATATGTCGTACAGAAGAAACTGCGGCTGGTCTTACAGAATTTCGAGACGCATATATTTGTTATTTTCGTTCAGTATGTGGGTAGAAGTCGTATTGATTCCCTCGCGAATAGTTTGTGAATACGTAAACTCATGGACTGCTTGTTTACTGATTGCCAAATAATGATATCATCGTCTGAATATGAATATATTTAAAGTATACGTTTCCGTCGACGGAATATGAACTCATCCACTGAGTATGAGCTATTCAACTGAATATGTACTCGTCTTCTTAAAATGAACTCAATCAGTGACTTAATATGACCCCATCCGATGATCGACTGTAAATAAACTCGGTTCTTTTATGTGAACCCATCTATTGTATGTGAACTCCTATAATGAGTATGAATTCACCTATGTATGACTTATTTAGCGACTAAATTATATCTGATCGACGGCATATGTATCCATTGACTGGAATCGTTGATGTTTTACACGTTCATACGATGCAGCAGTTGCATTTGGATGTGCACGTGAAGAAATCAATTCGTTGCAGCAGTTGAATGGACGATTGCGTTGAATAATGTCCATTAACAACGTGGGTAAACATGTGGGACTGAAGGGTATAAGGGCATTAAAGCACCAGATGTCACCAGTGATACATAATTTTCTTAGTTAAATATAGTGAATGAGCAAACATAAATATTTTTGGAAGGTGTTGGTTATTGCGTTTTTTATGAAAATGATCAAATAATTGTAAATGCACATGCTCTAAAATAAACGCTGTATCGGTCGAAGAAACAGTAATTAAGTTACAAAATGACAACTAAACATCTTTATATATATTAAGTACTGAACTTATTTAATATTTTATTTTATAATAAGTTCTGATTATTTATCAAAATGTGTACCAAAATAACAAATGCAAGCGAAATTGCGAAATACTCGTGCTGAAAGATATACACATTTACAAGTGAAATATTGAAAACAAGCGTCGAAGGAATAATTACCAAAATACTTGTGCTGGAATAAAAAAAAACACACACACAAGGTGACATACTTAACATAAAATGGGGGCCGTTTCTCGGCGAACGTTGGTCATGTGTGGTCTAATAGTTATTTGCTTCTCGTGCGTCTTTCAACTGCTTGGTTACACGTGCCCCGGATGGCTGGTGATAACCATAGACCTAGGCGTTGTCGGAATTATTTCCGGGGGCGCCGTCTCCGGATTTGGTGAGATTGTGTCAAAGTCGGCGATTTGGTTTTACCGCGTATGCGTTCTGGGTGACGGGGACCTCGCGTCAACGTGCACTTCCGGTGGAGAACATGACACGTGGAAAATGGGCTTTCGACTTGGCCACGTGTTTTCAAGTAAGTTTTATTTTAAATTGATTTTTTTTTAATAAATAGAAATATGGTTATGGTAAACTACTTAAACGCTTTTGAACCCTTTTGGGGGAGATCAAGTGATTGACATTTTTTGAGAAAATCTTTTTAGAGGATTTACTCACAATGTCCCGGTCAGAAAAGGGGCCACATATTTAATGCATCATTAATGAGAAACTGGATAGTATATACTCGTGTACGAATACTACTGCTTGTATGTAATATATATGTATATAATAAATAAATGTCGGTTACAATCTTGCCAAAGCTAAGAACACAACAAACCTTATATTATATGTGTATTGTCACAACATATATAGATAATAATAAAGATACTACTACTACTACTACTACTACTACTACTACTACTACTACTACTACTACTACTACTACTACTGCTGCTACTACTACTACTACTACTACTACTACTACTACTACTACTGCTACTGCTACTTTTACTGCTACTGCTACTGCTACTGCTACTGCTACTGCTACTACTACTACTACTACTACTGCTACTGCTGCTGCTGCTGCTGCTGCTGCTACTACTACTACTACTACTACTACTACTACTACTACTACTGCTACTGCTACTTTTACTACTACTACTACTACTACTACTACTAATACTACTACTACTACTNCACACACACACACACACACACACACACACACACACACACACACACACACACACACACACACACACACACACACACACACACACACACACACACACACACACACACACACACACACACACACACACACACACACACACACACACACACACACACACACACACACACACACACACACACACACACACACACACACACACACACACACACACACACACACACACACACACACACACACACACACACACACACACACACACACACACACACACACACACACACACACACACACACACACACACACACACACACACACACACACACACACACACACACACACACACACACACACACACACACACACACACACACACACACACACACACACACACACACACACACACACACACACACACACACACACACACACACACACACACACACACACACACACACACACACACACACACACACACACACACACACACACACACACACACACACACACACACACACACACACACACACACACACACACACACACACACACACACACACACACACACACACACACACACACACACACACACACACACACACACACACACACACACACACACACACACACACACACACACACACACACACACACACACACACACACACACACACACACACACACACACACACACACACACACACACACACACACACACACACACACACACACACACACACACACACACACACACACACACACACACACACACACACACACACACACACACACACACACACACACACACACACACACACACACACACACACACACACACACACACACACACACACACACACACACACACACACACACACACACACACACACACACACACACACACACACACACACACACACACACACACACACACACACACACACACACACACACACACACACACACACACACACACACACACACACACACACACACACACACACACACACACACACACACACACACACACACACACACACACACACACACACACACACACACACACACACACACACACACACACACACACACACACACACACACACACACACACACACACACACACACACACACACACACACACACACACACACACACACACACACACACACACACACACACACACACACACACACACACACACACACACACACACACACACACACACACACACACACACACACACACACACACACACACACACACACACACACACACACACACACACACACACACACACACACACACACACACACACACACACACACACACACACACACACACACACACACACACACACACACACACACACACACACACACACACACACACACACACACACACACACACACACACACACACACACACACACACACACACACACACACACACACACACACACACACACACACACACACACACACACACACACACACACACACACACACACACACACACACACACACACACACACACACACACACACACACACACACACACACACACACACACACACACACACACACACACACACACACACACACACACACACACACACACACACACACACACACACACACACACACACACACACACACACACACACACACACACACACACACACACACACACACACACACACACACACACACACACACACACACACACACACACACACACACACACACACACACACACACACACACACACACACACACACACACACACACACACACACACACACACACACACACACACACACACACACACACACACACACACACACACACACACACACACACACACACACACACACACACACACACACACACACACACACACACATATCACGTTCTTTTGTGTGTCTTTTATGGTCGTGAAACTATGTCCAATGAATCACAGTGTGCTACAGTTTAAATTCAAAAGAACGACGTGATATCCTTTTCTGTTTTTTGGTCGCCATAAACACAATCTACTAGTACTGCATAATGCACAGCATAGCCGAATGCTCGTACAAGTAAATTGAATTTAAAATGTAGTTTT
This sequence comes from Dreissena rostriformis, assembly GCA_007657795.1. Lineage (NCBI taxonomy): Eukaryota > Metazoa > Mollusca > Bivalvia > Myida > Dreissenidae > Dreissena > Dreissena rostriformis. Next base: position 10,471 of record VMBQ01013016.1, read on the forward strand.
GAAGTCGGAAAATTTCATTTAATCGGTGCAATTTATATGTAAATAACACTTTCCTAAATCATCTTTTTGAACTTTTGTTTCGTTTTCGTGTGCGTCTATTGGTATGCATATGTAAAATACAAAACTGAAAAATCATTTTTGATGTTTAGAGATATTCAACCAATGAAATATTCAAGATAATAGCTGAAACAAATTATCAATACTATAATGAATTTACGGTATTTCGTGCACGTGTATATTTAATCACGAACTTAAAGCAATTCAACACACGAATCAGTTCCGCCCTTTCTTTGCATCGATTGATTTGCACCATGATTGTAGAAAATGACAAAGCGGAAAAATCAATGTTCGAGTTCATCGGCAAGTCAACATATTACATATTCCAAATAAAAAAGTATTGATACTAGAATGGAATAACGAAATCAACATCAAAGAGATACATCTGTCATATTTGTATCGCTTATATTACATCGACCTTCATGCACACGCCTGCAAACGTCGATCAGTGATTTATTAAATAACATGTTTTCATAAATGTTTGCGTTTGCTTATATAACAACGACGACTTGTTCATGAGTTCAGTAAAAACTTAAATAACATGACGGATCAAGAAGAAAAATTAACGGAATTTTTCAAGATACGTGTGTTGTCTTAGGCCTAACGAAGAGTTGAAGTGCAGCGGTAGGTAATTATTGGCCGATTCCTTTATTCAAGCAAGTACACGCGAAGTCAGCTACTATTTCGTCTAACAGCATGTATATGCTTATTCAATCTCATGCGGTAATCATTACCACGACAGGCAACACATCCGAAAAGAAAACTGGGTAACGCGTCAGCCAGATCGCGGTAGAATAAAGAGGCGAGTCAATAAACTTTTGTTTGGTTGCCGAAAGTCTTGTTTGGTCTGCACTTTTATTGTAGAATATGCGAAAAAGCTGAAAACTATCTCAAACCTTTTTTTAAAGTAAATTAATATATGACCAATATATAATTAGAATTTAAATGAATGGCGTATTAAGCTGTTATTTGCAAACATAATGGCGTCACATCGGAAGATATATTGGTCCTTTCTGGACAGATTGCCTTTTAAACATGGCCAGGAACTTGAAGTATACAGTTTTACACGTTTTATCGAAAACATCGTCAGCGAATTCCATGGAGTCACATTTTCTTTATGGAATACATGAATAATAAAACTCCAAAAACATTATCAGGATAAAACGTGTATGTAATGCGATTGACTAATTACCAATACTATACGTGACCGTAAATACAAAACTAAACATGCACCCAACTAACTAAACGTTTGGATAGTCGCCTTGGAGTCGTTAATGTACAAAGCATTGGGGGTTTAAATCCCTAAATCTAGAGCATTACAGTGTGTGAATCGTCATGAATTTAACCACTTTCATAATAATACAATTCCAAATAGTGATTTGTAATAATTTAGCAAATAATTCGTCAAGGGGCCTTGATTTACGCATCATGACAAATCGTTTTTTTTAAAAAATACTACATCACTTTCTTGAAATCCTGAACGTGATATTGCAATGAAATGTGACGTAATCATTGATGTATCGCATTCGTTTTTCATCGTTGAAATAATTGCTTGTTCTATACACCATTCAAATGCCGCATAATCCGTAATTTGGTCTAGAGAAAAACAGAGTACGGATTAGTTCGGTCCATGGGAATTCATTACGTAGTAATATCACATGACTGTTTAACATTCATGTCATAGTTTAAAAAATCGTCTCTTTGTCTCTTGTGTAAGTTCGTGAAAGAATTTGTCACTTCACAGCATAAAATTGATTGCATACGATCATTACAAATAATGCTGTATCAATATTGAAAAGAAAGTAGAAAACACTCTTTATAAGAATAGTGGTTAAATGCCATTGGTAAGATTCGTTCACAAACTAAGTTTGCCATAAATCTCATTTCAAACATGCATTTAATTGTATGCATTATAAAGCAGGAAGCTGCAATATTCGCATACACTTTTGTTAACCGGACCAAATCACTCATTCAACAGAACCTTACAACGCTGCACCAAAGACGATTCAATAAATTTTGTGAACTGTTGTTTAATCTGCGCTAGCGTAAATTGGTATGAACAGAAAGTGCAGAATTTGCTACGAAGGCGAATAATCAATTTAAAGATGATTGACAAGTCGATATTGAAGATATTGAAGGAAATACGCTGAGTTTGATTAGCACATAGTTAAATTTGAGCCTCGCTCTGTGAAAAGGAGTTTTAATGCATGTGCGTAAAGTATCATCCCAGATAAGCATGTGAATTCAGCGCAAGCTAATCAAGGACGAGACTTTACGCTTGTATTGTATTTTTCGTTTGAAGGAAGACTCTTCTTGAAAAAAATCCAGTTTAGGCGTAAAGTGTCGACCCATGATTAGCCTGTGCGGATTGCGCAAGCTAATATGGGACTACACTTAACGCACATACATTTTACCCCCTTATCACAGAGCGAGGCTCATATACATGTGTGTAGGTTATTTCATATTGCAACTAGGTAAATGCATTGAAATTCTGGACGTGACGTTGCAACGAAATTCAGGATTAGAGAAAGGTTTTTGTTCATCACTCTCAAACATCTACCTTGTTGTGCAGTTTATTTTTTGGTCTACTTTTTATTAAGTTTACTGTTTTTGGTCTACTTCCATTACCTTGAACTTTTCAAATTTCAATAACCATTCTCGATGTGTGTCAAATTTCAAATGCCCGTTCCACATTTTTCAAAACGGTACGACAAAACGTTATAGTTACGATGATTCAAAACGTTATAGTTACAATGATTATTATTTATTATTATTTCGACCTTTGGATAGATAAGTGCCGTTCAAATGTGTCACGTGGTTAGCTGGTATAGAAACCGGATAGTTTGGGTTGGGCAAGATTCGTGCCAGATATTTGTTGATACATACTATGTGAGTCACAGAAACATTTCAGACAGTTCAGGTGGCACAAAAGTTTGCCATAAAATTTCTGTGTACAAGAAGTGCGCCAGACCATTAAGGTGACACTAATTGGTGTCAGAAAGTTTGGGTGTAAGAAAAGTATACACGATAGTTTGGAAAAAAATGAACGTGTGCTAGATGGCTTGAGTTTTACAAAAGTTTGTAAACTAGTTTTGTAGTCACACAAAGTGCCATATAATTCCCGTGTCACAATAGTCTGCCACAATAGCTGGCAGATATGTGTCCAGGTCAATATTTAATGATAAAGGTATTAGTAAGCTACGCCTCACCAAAAACAAACGATTCAATAAACTTTTACTATTGTTTTATCTCTGCTATCATTGGTCTTCAAAGCCAATATTGCATGTGCGACGAAGCTGTTTAATTAATTAATCCATTTTGAAGTTTATATGCAAGTCAAAATAAAATATATTCAAGGTAATCATAACAATTGTATATATTCTGAACAAGAGGGTCATGATGGTCCTTAAGCGCTCACCTTAGTTTACGGACACCAATTGTTGAAGCCATGTTCTGGTAATGTAGTTTTGGGTCCCTCTTGACAATAATTCAAACATGGCCTCCATACGGTCAAAATACCCATTCTGGCCCGGTTTTATTAAGACTGAGTCAAAAATGTGGCATCTACAATGATAACATTATTTTGTAAGGTTTGACCTGGTGACTTTATTCGTTAACGCAGGTGACGCAGCTTCAAACTTGGCCTAGCTATGGTTTAACTAAGCATTCTGATAAAATTCCGTGAAGCTTAATAAATATCATAAATGTTGTCCCTATAGTGGTAAGAATTTTGTAAAGATTTGACCTGGTGACCTAGTTTCTAGACGCACTTGATCCATTTTTCAACTTGGTCTAGATATTGACAAGAATAACATCCTGACCAGTTTTCATCAAGATTGAGTTATACATTTTGCCTCTTGTTTGGCTTTTCTAAGATTTGGCCTAGTGTTTGGACACAGATTACTTAGATTCAAACCTGGACGAGATATTGTAATAATAAACATTCTGACTATGTTTTTACCAAGTCTGAGTCATAAATCAGGCCTATACAATAGTACAAATGTTGTTCTAATATTTAACATTGTTTTTGGACAAACCTGACCATGAGTTGAACTCGGCCAAGATATTGCAAAGATACATATGCTGACTAATTTTCATGAAGATTGAGAAATACATAATTATGGTCTCTAGAGTCTGACCATGTGTTTCTTAGATTTTATCTAGTGACTTAGATTTTAGACCAAGATGACCCAGATTCAAATTAAGATCTTAATATTTTAATATTACACATTTTTAGCAATTTTTCATCAACATTTAGTCATAGACGTGACCTCTATAGCGGTATTAAGGTTTTTATTAAATAAGACTTGGTAACCTAGTTTTCGGACGCATATGACACATATCCGAACTCGTTCTTGATATCAAGATTCTGACGATTTTTTATAAAGATTTAGTCATAAATGCGGCCTGTTAATTGGAAGCTAGATAAGTCCATACGTATTAACAAAATATTAATGAAGAAATCAATAAGACTTCTATCCACATCCAAACGAACAAAACAAATACATGCGTCTCGAAATTATGTAGACCAACCACAGTAACTTCTGAACCACACATCAACAATATTAACCAGTCATAGACACATCACATAATTTGCTTAATCACCGTGCAATCCTTTCGGTCCATTTAAGCCCCGCAAGTCACATTTTAACATCAAATTTACCCATCTATACAGATGTACCAACCGTTCCGCCTAAATGATACATGAACTGACTGCGCCTGAAAAGAACATGTTTGTCGCGCATTCATGTCTTTCACGTCCCGCTGGCAACTATAATGTACGAATGCCCCACATCTTGTTTTTGAAAAAAAAAGCCATTCAAAGACGCTGAAAAGACACTGGACAGAGAGTTTTTGTTGCCGCTATTTTCGCATGATGTAAAACACGGCAAACATGTCAATCAATTAAACGCGATAATTGGATATACAAGTTGACTTAGGACACCATCTTCGCTATAGTGAAGCCTACGTGAAACACTATCCTTTTATATGTTCGAGGTCTTCATACATCATGTAACTTTAAAGGCCGCGTATATACTCGTAACTCAATCTTGATGAACCTTTTTCAGAATGTGTATGTTGGTCTTTTCAAGGTTGAGCTCGATTCTGGGTTACGTACGTTAAAAAACCCAAGACACCTGGTCAAATCTTAGAAAACTTTGTGACCATTCTGGAGGCCGAATGTATTTATCAATCATGACGAAAGTTGGTCACAATATTTGTCTGGACAAATCTATGCTAGTTAGAATCTGGGTCACTCAAAACTTAGGTAACCAGGTCAAATAATTGGAAAGCTTTGTTATAGCAATAGAGACCACATTTATGACTCAATCTTTATAAAACCTAGTCAGACGGTTTATCTTGGCAAAGGCTAGAGTTCGAATCTGTGTCATGGCGCACACAAACTATGCCACCAAGTGAAATCTAAGAACAACCGTGTTACCACTCTAAAGACCACATGACTAAATCTTGAAAATAGTCAGAATGTTTATTATTATAATATCTAGGTTGAGTTTGAATCTGGGTCACCTGGGTCCAAATTACTAGCTTACCTACATCTAAATAAAAACGATTGCATATTTATAACAAAATATTAACCTAGACACGTATTTTCCATAAATGTTTTAAACTTTAAACTGGAGCTGTTATGGAAACTAAATCTCAAATGTTTCTGTTGTCTGAATGTTTGTTATTTGGATCTTAAACGGCATTCAACAACTCTGATGATATACGTTGATACTATTTTCTATTTCACCGATTGTTTTCATGACAACGGTGCTCGACATATTTAAATATACGTGTTTTGGTTTTAAAATCATCGTTTGTATTATTTAAATTTAATTAATCCTAATAAATATTGTGTTCGGAAATTGCGGTTAACAATCACCACACTTTTCGATCACGTTTGATAACGCTTCATTTATAATACTCGTATGAAAGCAATTTACATGTCGTGCACAGACATTATCCCTCAATAACATAACGCAATCTTCAAACTAAGGAAGGAAGGTAAAAGTACAACCGAAAACATGACCCACTCCTATGACACCCGCACCTCCGACCTGGCACTGCAAACGAACACTATATGCCATTTGTTCAACCCATTCTATATGTTACACTTTGGTTACCCAAACAATCTGGTAATGTCTGTGTCATCACAACTATATGGCACACGTTTGTGTCACTGAAACTATCTGTAGTACATCTGTGATAAAACAGCTATCTTTCACACTTCTTAGACATCGACACTATATGTCACATTTCAGATAAAACAAGCCTATCTAACACACTCCTGTGATTAAAAAACTATGTGGGATACTCTTGTGAAACAAAAACTCTCTGGTGTACTTCTATAACATTACAACTATCTTGCCCACTTCTGTGACAACAAAAACTACATTTCACCTTTCTACGACACCCAAACTCTCTTACACACTTTTTGTCACTTTAAACTATCTTGACCACTTCTATGACACACATCGTACGTAGCACACTTTTGTATCAACAAAACTGTCTAACACATATCTTGCCCCACCAAAATTATCCGGCCTCTTGACCAGCTTACCATTTGCCATCCAAACGTTGTACATTTCACTGTTAAGAAAACATAATCATTGTAACAATTGCCTTGTGTCGTACCGTTTTGACAGATAATATAGAACGTGCAATTGAATGGGACACAGCTCAAGAATGGTTAATGAAGGTTGAAAAGTTCAAGGTAATGAAAGTAGACCAACAAATGTAATGTAAAAAAAAGTAGACCAAAACAAAAACTGCACACCAAGGTAGAAGATGTGAGAGAGTGATGAACAAAAACGTTTCTCTAATGCTGAATTTCGTTGCAACCTCACGTTCATTATTTCAATGAAATAACCTAGTGGCACTATGAAATGTCCTAAAACATGTAAATGAGCATCGCGCTGTGAAAAGGGGGTAGAGTGCATGTGCGGAAAGTGTCGTCCCAGATTAGCCTTTGCAATCCGCACAGTCTAATCAGGGTCGACACTTTACGCCTAACCTGGATTTTTGTCAAGAAAAGTTTTCCGAAAAATACAATAAAAGAGGAAAGAGTCGTCCCTGATCAGCCGGTGCGAAATACACGCTAATCTGGGACGACACTCTATACATGCATTAAAGCCCTTTTTTCACAGAGCGAAACTCACATGTTACTATGTGTTAATCTAATACAGCAATACACCTTCACTATTTTCTATATAGACTTGCCAATCATCTTTAAATGGACTATTCAGCTTCGTAGAATATTCTGCACTTTCAGTGCATACCAATTAACGCTAGCGCAGATTGAACAACAGTTCAAACAGTTTATTGAATCGCCTTTGGTGTAGCGTTGAAGGTTCTGGTGAATGAGTGATATGGTCCGCTGAACAAAAGTGTATGCGAATATCGCAACTTCCTGCTCGATATGCCGCGATTGCGTGTTATTTATACCATTGAAGGCACACATTGTTTTTGTAATAAAATTAACTGTTCGAAACGCGGGTGCATGTTTCATTATGAACACATTTAAATGCACGTTTGGAATTAGATGTATGGCATACTAAGTTTGTGAACGAATCTTACCAATGGCATGTAACCACAATACTTATAAAGAGTCATACTGTTCGTATGAATTTTGAGACAACATTATTTATAATGATCGTTTGCAATCAATTTTTTATGCTGTGAAGTGACATAATCTTACACGAACACAAAAGAGACAAAGAGACGGTTTTTAACTATGACATAAATGATAAACACTCGTGTGATAATGCAACGTAATAAATTCACGTGGACCGAAATAATCCTCACTATATTTTTACTCTAGACCAAATTACGGATTATGCGGCATTTGAATGATGTAATGACCAAGCAATTATTTCAACGATGAAAAACGAATGCGATACAGCACTGTTCACATTTCCTTGCAACATCACGTTCAGAATTTCAATAAAGTAGTGTAGTATTTGATTTTTTTTTGAATATTTCATTGGTTGACTTACTAACGGACTTCAAAATTAATTATTCGTCTTCTTAGTTTTAGCGACTAAGTTGCAAACCAAAAGATGCAAAATAAAACGAAACAATAGTTAAAACCGATTATTGGGAAATACCATCCAAGTTATTAAGAAATAAATTGCACCGATTAAATGTTCCGACTTTAAAATTAAAGTTTTATTCAATTTACTTGTATGAGTATTGAGCTATGCTGTGCATTATGTATACAGGTGAACGTTCTAAAGATACGGCAGATCGAATTAATAAACAAGCGCATTTAACTTTAACGGAATCTCCAATCTCAGCCCAAAAAAGAATTGAGCAAAATTCGAACCTTGTAAATGTAGGTCGTTTTTCGTCGTATATGAATTCGTCTTCATTTTTAAATTATTGTATTTTATCATGGATGGATATTTTACCATCTAGGTACGAATATATGTTTAAAACAAAAAGCTTACTAATGTGCAACACTGTAAATTCACTAACATTTTAATATTTCGTTTTTGGGCTTTATACAAATTGTGAATAATTAAAAACAGATTGAACCAAATGGGATGACTTCAAAAACAGGACACGATATCACATCGTTCTTTTGAACTTAAACTGTAACAAAATGCGATTCATCGGACATATTTTTACGACCATAAAAAACTCAAAAGATTGTGATTTAAATCTGTGTTAAAACGCTCCGTGATATTGAATCATATGTGTTTGGAACAAAATGACCAACGTCTTATGATTCGATAAAAGGACAACATAAAAATCTTTAGTTAAACTCTGAAAGACAGATAATATATTCATATACAAATATACTAAAATAATATGCAAAACAGCAATATAAAAACGAAAACATTAAATAAACAAATGAAGTCCTACAATTTTTATTAGCATTGGTCATATTGTATTTGTATGTGGCCAAAGGCATGGATTATGCCGATTGTCCTAATAAAGTGTAGTGTGTAGTGGTCAAAAATATAACAGTCGTATTTGTGTTTTATTGTCTTACTTTCCTTCTTTCACATGTTTAGGTGAAACAAAATTGATAAACTATTAGTATGTAAACATAGTTGATTGAATGTTGGTTAGAGTTAAGGAATACATCTAAAATTACGTGAGTAATATGTAAGAGTAAAAAACATACATATTTTGTCGAAATTATACAATGTGTATACATCCGTAAAAGCGTATAATTAAATCTATATACGTTGATATCCTTTGAATATACGACTGTTTTTCACAACTTTAATATCTCCTGAACATTTGTCTTTCCTTGTGCACAACCACAGCTCGTTAACGTAACAACTTGAACCCTGGACACAGTTGACTGTTTGTCTGCACTGCCTGTGTTAAGTTCGTTTGTGTCAAGCTTTGTCTCTGGCTTTACCGCCGCTTTTTGCAGTGTCTTTTTATTGTCAATAACGGCCTGTCCTACACGACATTGGCCATCACGTTCTTTTGTACGGAGTCTGTATCTTTGAACGATATTTTTTGTTAAGGTATGTGGAGCGGTTCTACATTTTGCCTGTTCTTCAGTAGTATTGATCATTGTCAACCTTTTCATTGGTTTCTCTTTAATGTCCGTCGAGCCTTTTTCCACCACCTGTTTTTCATTTTCCAGAT
>VMBQ01013017.1:0-12803 GCA_007657795.1 Dreissena rostriformis
ATATGGGAGAACATTTTATCCCGCAGGCCTCTATTCATTCATACAGGACCAGGTCACTATGGTCAATTACTTTGAATATTTTTGTGTTCTTAGCAATCATTTTATATTTCTATAAATTATATGTAATAATCTGCATTTCTTTTTATCTAGGTGTTTGTTTATCTTGTTGTTAAGACTTTGTTTTTATCGGAAAATAGCTTTGATAGCTAATGTTAACTGTTTGTAAAAAACCGACTTTAAATAAAGTTTCTTGTATCTTGTATCTGATAGTGTTGAAAGATAATATTATACTACGGGAGATCACTTCATATGTGTCCTCACAAGGCTTATAATTAGTTCATTTCTTCGCCATCGAAATATATTGTATGTTAATATTTGATAAACACGCAGTTTTCTTTCGACACATTCAAATCACACTGTAAGGGCCGCGTCATGCGAAAATGGGTCTTATGGGGTTTCGGTCAGCGTAGCTCAAGCCCAGCATGCGCAATCTGGTCAGGATCTACGCTGTATGTTATAAAATCACGCAAGGCATCATTGACGGTCTTATTATGTATCTCCTGACCGGACTGCGATATGCACAGGCTGGGCTATAGCAACGCTGGCCGCATATGGCATAAGACCTTTTTTCGCATGACGCGGGTCTTTAACAATCGCATATGCATCTCGTAAATGGAACATCTAAGCAAAATACTTTTCGATAGAAAATTGAAGTGAAACTGAATTATTTATAACAAAATGGTAAATTTCGGCAGCCTATTCAGACTTTCAGGAACGATTTCCAGACGGGCTGACCGAGTACGGCAACCATTTGTGGTTAGATAATTAAACGATTTCCCTGTTGACATGACACTACACTATTTCGGAAGTGTTTGTTTCCTCATCGTGAAAACAATACTGTGTTATCAACGTTTATCGATAGTCCATTATGTCTTCTCCTGACGATTTAGTGAGCGAGTACTGACCCTGAAATTCTGCGAGATGGATTTTAACGCGTAATTATAACTGGGCAAAATGTGTGTGTAGCGGTATGTGTCGTATGAACGAACATGCAAAGAGTAGTCCGGAATAACTTATACTAAACAGTGTTAATCCTTTGAGCGCTGGAACCGGATTTTGAAGGCCTTTGCAAACAGTTTGGATCCAGATGAGACGCCACAGAACGTGGCGTCTCATCAGGATCCAAACTGTTTGCTATTCTGATAGTATTCTTTGAAAAAAATCGAAGAAAATGCTGATTTTAGAAATTCAGCAGACAACATTTTAGCAGACGACAAATTTCCCAGCATGCAAAGGGTTATAACCTTTACGCTGTACACCGACGCAGTGATGTGGCCAAATTTCTGGAGGATTTTTCTCGATTCAGCCAATGAAATATAAGAATGTATTTATTCGGGTCTGCTGGCGTTAGGTAAAGGTCATTTAACGTGAAAAGCTGGGTTAAACAGCTACGCCGAAAAATACCACTGTTGAATATCTTCATAATACCCGGAGCCTAATGTTTTGAAAAAAAGCTTAGAAAAATTTCGGGAAATTGTATGTTAAAACGCTCAAAGTGTTTGCAAACTTGTCGTTTCTCTTTATTGTATTAACCAAAAACATATATCTTATGATTAAATCTATAAAAAAAATAACCCAGAACGCATATGTTTGTGGCATACCTGATGCTTTCAGTGTATGATAAATGTTGACTTCTATAGCCACGGATGATATATGCGACAGAAGATAAGATTACACACGTGTGTTCCACGACGTCATCAAAATGACGTCATAAGAGGATACAGGTGAAAAGCGTCATATGAGCGTTCTTGTAGCTAAACGCTAGTTTTGTTAATATTATTCATGGAGTTTTGATATACACATTTATCATTTTTCTGATTTGTATTCCCCGCCGATGGCGATGGGATATAGTATTGGCCTTGTCCGTCCGTCCGTCCGTCACACATTTTCTCAGAAAATATATAAGATTTCAACATGAAACTTCATGGGTGTATAGATATCAATGAGGAGAAGTACTATGCCCAAGAACCAAAACCCTATACTTTCTTAAAAAAGAGGTTTTGCCTTTTGTTGTTTTTTTGTATGATGTTACTTTTCAGGGCTATATCTAAGATGCGATACAATATTTCAACATGAAATTTCATGTGTGTATAGATATCAATGAAGGGAAGTGCCATTCACAAGAACCCTATCCCTTCACTCTTTTAAAATAAAAGTTATTGTCTTTCGCTTTGTAAGAAGTATACAATACATCTGGTGATTTTCAAATGCTCTGATGTAATTAGTGTCGTGTTCTGAGAAAACTGGGCATAATGCCTGTGCGTAAAGTGTTATCCCAGATTAGCCTGTCAGTCCGCACAGGCTAATCAGGGACGACACTTTCCGCCCAAACTGGATTTTCGCTAAGAAGAGACATCATTAAAAAGGAAAATTCCATAAAAGCGGAAATTGTCGTCCCTGATTAGCCTGTGCGGACTGCACATGCTAATCTTGCATGACAATTTACGCACAAGCATTATGCCCAGTTTTCTCAGAACACAACACAATTGTTCATCGTTATCAGGCAGGGAGCGCATACTAGACCCATGTCCCTATGGCCAAGGTTAATGTCGCACAAATTGCGTGGCACACCGCCTTATAATAGCACAATAATCACTGTGGTCGCTTGAAAATATCTTTGTATACGCTTTTTTGTTAAATTAAAAATTTGGTGGCGAGAATTTACACAGAAAGCTGAAGGAGGCACACTAATTGTGTGCAGAGTTTCGTTTTGCAAGCTTGGAAAGTGCACCAATCCATAAACACAATGTATTCAGCCGGGGATATAAATTCAACCAATTTGCTTGTTTATGAATGAATGAATTTGACGCCATATTGTTTTGTGAAATATAGAAAGTTCTAAGCGTGGGTAAATGTACGTCCTAGAAAGATGGCCGGAGCATTGATAACTACTCGTTTATTGCCTGTAAATATATGCTACGACAAATAAGATCGCGTTCGAAATGAAACATTAATGAATTCCTACGAATCTGTACTCTAATCCGTCGGTTTTTGGACACCAAACAATGATAGAAAAGTATTATTTCTTAAATAGGGCAGTTTTGTAACAAGTGTGCTATTAAGAATGGAATACTTGAAGCCCATAAACAAGACAGAAGATCTTGACTCTAATTAGTATTTAAACAAGTGGTAATGGTCAACAGAAAATATGGATAAGTACGTGCACAATGCCCAAGTGGCTCCTTATCACACGCGCTTTCCCGCAAAATAACAGCACTTGTACGAGTATCATAATTATGTAACACAAATATCATATTGTATATCGTTCACAAGTCATCTTTAATTGACTCGATATCGCTTTCCGAGATAATGAATCTTCCGATGTAATGGATCTCTTACTACTGCGTAGGTCGATGTTTACAATGAGGACATTCTTCGTGACAAATGTTACCATGGATACGCACGTGCAGTGCCTGACAGTGGGACAGGCGAACAGGCATTGTTGGAAGAAGAACACATCCGCCAGTTTCAACGTCCAGCATAAACATGTGTACGTGCTTTTTTGAAAGCGCGAGGCCACTTTCCATCCAAAGACATTCAACTTAGACCCTAACGCAACACAACTATAATGTAACACCATCGGAACAGGAAATAACTTTGATTTAGTGACCGTCCACATGCAGGTATTGGTATCAAACACGATGAAGTCGTCCTTGAAAAAGTCTCTGCTGCAACACACTTTGCTTTCCATTGAAAAGCAAATGTAATAGCCCTGTGATAGGAAACTGCTCTCGGTCGAGTGTTCCTGGGTATTCAAGGTTGCGTCTATGCGGGCGTCGACCAAATGTGTCGTGTTCTGAGAAAACTGGGCATAATGCATGGGCGTAAAGTGTCGTCCAAGATTGGAACGACACTTTTCGCCTAAATTGGATTTTTGCTTAGAATACTTCATTTAAGCGAAAAATGTCATAAAAGCGGAAATTGTCGTCCCGGATTAGCCTGTGCGGACTGCACAGGCTAATCTGGGATGACAATTTACCCACAAGCATTATGCCCAGTTTTCTCAGAACGCGACTCAAATACAGTTTAAGCAGTGATTGTCTTCCTTCTCAGCATCGTATCACGATGCAAACGTATCTGCCGTCTGCAACACGTGCACACGTTGTTGTCGGAGCACCTGCCGGACAAATCAGCTGAAAGGGGAGCATCGCCTCTTTCTTTTCCCCTATAAAAACACGCACAAACACAAAAGTTTGTAATTTAGTTTTATTCTGCCCGAGTACAGATAGTAGATCATGCCAAATCATGGTGTTGTCGCTGTCAATTGAAATATGCACCTTGCCTGTCATAATGTTAACAGGTTGTTAAGTCCTTAACGTTCGGGCTAAAGAGTTCGGTAAACACGCATTTCAAGCATTTTCGCTGTAGATTATGTGCTATATTGTAGTTTGTAGAGCTGGGTTGTGTGGATAAATTTATTGTAATTTTGTATTTTTTTGTTGTGGAGCAATTAATTATTATTATTTTGTTTTTCTTTTTTTTTCATTTCTTTTGTGTGTATGACACTTACCTCTTGTTAATACATTTTCCCAAATGTTTTTTTGTCGTTACTGAATTGTTTATATTACACTCACAATGTGCACTTTGAATGTCCATACAATGTTGAAGCAAATACAACAGTGATGCATGCACTGCTTTTCGTCGTGCATTTGAGTTTCAATCATGTGGTAATTAACCCATTTATGCCATTTATGCCTAGCGTAGAAAAAAGGCCTTGGCAAACAGCGTTGACGCCGCATCATCTGGGTCTGCGCTGTTTGCTTTAAAGGAATTTCTGTAAGAAATATTCTATATATAGAAATAAATATACTTGACATCCATAATTTTCGAAATAAATTGATCCAATTTAGAATGATGGGAGAGTCCACTAGGCATAAATGGGTTAAAATATTTTGAAGACAATTGTTTAACAACAAAATCATTTTTTTTTTTCAAAACATGTCCTCCGAAACGTGACAGTTTGTACAATTATGTTGTTGAATTCGGGGCAACAAATCTCACATAAGTTGGTAGCCCGGAAAATGAATGGCTATGTTACAGACAATTATTAAGCTTTTCGCATTGATTGAAAGTAAGTCTATTAGACCGATCAGTATAACACATTTGTATTCACTGTAAGTATCTGGGATCATTAATTCAATAATAATAATTGTAAGCAATAGCGTAGCGATATAGGAAAACATGTCAAGAGAGACAACTGCCGCAATTTTTTCTTCGACGTTCAATCAGTAGCCTCCCTTAAAACAATTCTTTTAAACATACACGCGATCATTGCGTGTGTCGATTCTGTCAACTTTCTTACTTCGTCTAAATGTTAGGAAGTTATCGATTTACCGGTGTTGTTTTCTCGTGAAAAATCAACTAGAAGTGACTTACAGTGCAATCATCTTCAAAACAACTCCGGTATGCTCTTGTAATTAAAGTGATTAGAAGCGAATGCTTTTTCCCGTAAAATTCTTCCCATTTACTTTTAAAAAATACAAACAAACGGTGTTAAAGCAATAAACAAGCAGGAAATTTGTTAATCCACTCTACCGATACCAACAAATATCCTTTGGGTCAATAACAGAAAAAAATGACAAACTCAATAAAATGTGTACGAAATAAATTTTATAATTGAGCCTCGCTCTGGGAAAACGGTGCTTAATGCATGTGCGTAAAGTGTCGTCCCAAATTAGCCTGCGCAGTTCGCACAGGATCATCTGGGACGATACTTTCCTAAAAACTGGATTTTCGCTAAGAAAAGACTTCTTTTAAACGAAAAATACAATACAAGCGGAAAGTATCGTCCCAGGCTAATCTGGGACGACACTTTACGCACATACATTAAGCCCAGCTTTCGCAGATTCATTAAGGGGCAACAAACGAAAATCCCAAATAACAATAAGCTGTGTATTTATAAATGAATGAACCAACAGTCTCGAATACAAATGAACGTCTATTGTGTTCTTTATTCAGGACATCTATATCCCTTTGAGCGCTGGAACCGGATTTTGAAGGCCTTTGCAAACAGTTTGGATCCAGATGAGACGCCACAGAACGTGGCGTCTCATCAGGATCCAAACTGTTTGCTATTCTGATAGTATTCTTTGAAAAAAAAATCAAAGAAAATGCTAATTTTAGAAATTCAGCAGACAACATTTTAGCAGACGACAAATTTCCCAGCATGCAAAGGGCTATACACAACAATGAACACGGGAAAAACGAAGTGACTTGAGTATGTAAAATTAATACAAGATACAAGATACAAGAAGATTTATTTAACGTCGGACATTATAAACAATGAACATAAGCTAATAGCGTTTTCCCGACAATTAATGCTGGCTATAAATGAACGTATGATTGTGCATCTCTTTTAAATTGAAGCAAACATTGAAACAGAAATCAAAGGCGACTTCTCTACACTCAATCACACGAGGCATTATGAAGGTTTGATAACAGATATAAATATTAATGCTTAAATATAACCATGCACTATAACTTATACTTTATGAACTTCGGTAATTACGAGCACTGTGAATAATTCTACAAAATTAAAAAAATAAATATATATATAGTATTAGCAACTGTATACATGTATTGAATGATTGTGAAAAACTCTATGACGTTAATGTTCGCAGTGCAAAGAGTTATCTCCCCAACTGCCCGGTGACGTCACCCACCCTGGAGATGTCTGATGACGTCTACAGCGGAAGCTTGAAGCAGCCCATAGGCACGGCATGGGGTTTGGTCATTCCAATGCACCCTTCGAGATGGTCCTCCCCGTGGTCATCTACCTCCACCTTCAAGGTCAATTCAAGGTCAAATACAAACATTAAAGGGGCATGTTCACATATTTTCGTATATTGGAAGTGTAGAAAAAAAAGAAAAACTGTTGTTACATGTATTTACTAGTTAAACTACAATGTTTGGATTAAAATAACTTGTAGTTCAATGTATTTAGAATCGAAACTATAATATTTGAAATAAATACTATAAAAAAAAATCAAGAGAAATAAGAAAAAATATTTGCTTCTTCGGGATTCGAACACATGACCTTCTGAAGCAAAGTCCCTCAAAAGAGTTGTTTTACGGACGTTATCACTTGTATAACAAATGTGTTGTTTTTTTCTCGTTGAAACCATTCAGAAGCAACATAGCTACATAACTGTTAAATAGACGATTGACCGGTCATTCTTATGATTCTTCATGCAAGCCCGCTAGGTCATGTTTCCATGCAACGTCATTTAAACAAGTAGTACATGCAGTAGACGTCTACTTGCTTTCGCATTCAAACTTAACTGTATGTTCTTTTTCCCATGTGTTTACAAATAGAAAAATATTTTTAATTTTAAAACCATGTTTCTCCACACGTCATATGTCCGTGCGAGTCCAGCCTTGACGTTTTCCAAAAATCATGTAGCCTGTTAAGCATTACATATGTTTGATGAAGTGTCAAAATAGCATTTGAATTATTAATCTGTGTGAACTAGACAAACATAAGATTGTTCGTAAGATTCATGTTCGTAAACGTCTAGACATCTTATCAACCCGAAATAAAAAAACGCATCGAAATCGACACATAATAAACACTTGGTAAGTTTCAATGGTACAGTTTCTCTTAATGCGACAGAGTGTGATTTCTATGGAGTATTTCGAGTGAGTACAATACAATACGTCCATTCCAACCCAACGGAAAAGTATATATTCCATTCGCATACAGCACTTTCGAACATAAACATAATTGTATGTTCTTCTTTGAAACGAGATCGGTTTCCTTTAAATACATGTCATTTTATTTTGTTAAAACGTATGTGCTTTTAAAATACATTGATTTATTTTCGATGGAATTGGGCTTTTGGAAATCTACCAACGACCCAGTTTTCCACAAAAAAAAAGGATTATGAGTCGCACTTTATGAAAAGGAGGTTAAATGCATGGGCGTAAAGTGTCGTCCCAGATTAGCCTGTGCAGTCCACACAGGCTAATCAGAGACGACACTTTTTCCGCTTTATTGTATTTTTCTTTTAAAGTAAGACTCTTCTTGACGAAAATCCGATTAAGGCGGACAATGTCGTCCCTCATAAGCCTGTGCGGACTGCACAGGCTAATATGGGACACTACTTTACGCACATGCATTTAACCCCGTTTTCTCAGAGTGCGACCCATATTTAAATGAAAACGAATCTCACCTTGAAGCAGAAATTCTTTCCATTGAAGACTTCGCAAAAGTCTTCGACTTTGTTAACTGAAAAATATGGATATGGGGAAGGGATATAACTTAGCTGAAATATGAATATGGAGAAGGGATATAACTTAGCTGAAATATGGATATGGGGAAGGGATAACTTAGCTGAAAATGTTTCAGATATAAGCCGCGTCATGAGGAAATGGATGTTTTGCCATATGCGACCGGCGTAGCTTCAGCCCAGCTTGCGTAATATAGGGCAATCTGGTAAGGAGCTACGCTGTCCGCTATAAAGCCACGCACGGTTTCGTGGTCTCATTAGATGACAGAGTAGCTCCAGACCAGTGTGCGCGGATTGAGCTACGCTGGCCGCATATTTCATTAAATCCTGATCCGGAAGAATCAGTCAAGTTGTAACTTTTTTCAAATTTAATCTAATTCAGTGTATTTTTCATTACTGACAATGCTATTAGTCGTTTATAGTAAAAAATGAAACTGTAAATAGAAAATATCTCATTTAAATCATGTATAAAGAATAATTCAATCAGTCATTTTCACATGGTTTGTAATGACAAAAGTTTTTTGATGAGTACGCTCGGTACCAGTCAAATGTCTAAACTCGGAACAAGTAAATAGTTCAAGCTCGGAACCAGTCAAATGCTTGCGCGTACGTTCGGAACCAGTCGAATGTCTGCGCGCAAGCTCGGAACCAATCAAATGTCTCAAATGTCTGCGCGCACGCAACCAGTCAAATGTTTACGCGTAAGTTCGGAACCAGTAAAATGTCTGCGCGTACGCTCGGAACCAGTAAAATGTCTGCGCGTACGCTCATAACCAGTGAAATGCCTGAGCGTAGGCTCGGAACCAATCAAATGTCTGCGCGTACGCCCGGAACCAGCCACATGTCTGCGCGTTCTTTCGGAACCATTTAAATATCTGCGCGTACGCTCGGAACCAGTCGACTATCTGCGCGTACGCTCGGAACCAGTCTAATGGCTGCGCGAAGGTTGAAAAACACGAATTTAATTGTACTTACCGCACCAGATCTTCTCGAAGGTCACGTCCCCCACCCAGAACCGTCCAACCACGTGTTCTTTGTCGCTATCGTGGAAAAGCTCGTCATAAACTAGACTTACGTTCACTGAAACACATCGAGCAAAACAATAACATAAATGAAACGAGAATGATCGCATTTCGAGTGTCGAATGGTGATAAAATTCAACGCTCAGTCCGGATATTGAACCCCGTAGCACTCACACGCGCTTGAACACAAATTAGCGCTTTCTAGACAAATTGTGTCGTGTTCTGAGAAAACTGTGCACAATGCTTGTGCGTAAATTGTCATACCAGATTAGCCTGTGCAGTCCGCACACGCTAATCCGGGACGACACTATCTGCCTTAACTGGATTTTCGCTATGAAGAGACATCATTTAAACGAAAAATTCCATTAAAGCGGAAATTGTCATCCCTTATTAGCCTGTACGGACTGCACAGGCTAATCTGGGACGACACTTTACGCACATGCATTATGCCCAGTTTTCTCCGAACGCGACACAATTGTCGGTGGTTAAGAAATAATGACCTAAACAGTTTGACAAAATCATATTAAACGTCTGATTTTTTTGCATTTTTTGAAATTTGTAGTTTGGACAGACCTTTTGTTTCAGACGAATTTTAGCACAAATATTTTGAAAAAAAAATCTGTTTCATTTGTCATTCACACGTGTCAACGCAGATTGAAATGTTTAATTTAGGTTTTAACAAATCTACGTTTAACGTTTATTCTGTTACTTAATAATGGACCACGAAATCAAATCTCCGATACACGTTGCATCCTAGAGAATAGACATTGAAGCAACACTCTTGAATGGGTTTCAAAACAACACACGGATATTTATAAGACCACCTACCCATGATGTTGCCTTGTTTTCCCCAGCACTCGCAGCCAAAATTACTGCAGCTGCATCCGGAATTCTGGTCCCAGATTTTCTGGTCCCCTTTCTTTACTGCGCTGACATGGTGAGGTTTATTCGCAGCTGGGAACAAACAATGCTACTAAGTGCTTAAGTGACTCAAAATACTATTTTTTTTTTAAACAACAACAACTGACTCCGGCTGCTTTTGCGGTCACATCTTCGATATTTGCCGATCGAAACCAACAATTCTGTTTTATAAAATTTCAAAAAAGCTTCTTTTACATAAATTAAAAAAAAAGCTTCTTATTTTTTGTGTGTGTGTGTTTTTTTTTAAATCTTAGTACTCTCTCACAGTATATATACTGTTAAATTGATAACAAGTATTAAGAAATAAAATATTGTTTCTTACAAATTAATAATTTAATTCCATGTAGGTATTATCTTTTCTTATACGCTTACACTTAAGATGTATCCGTTCATATTTGTGTACTTCATCGTGCTTAAAGTAGCACGCAAATTGTATAAATGCTGTTACAAAACCCTGTTATAATTGTTTTAATAAGGCAAAGTAAATAATGCTAATTTTTATTTAAAGACATACTACGACTTTCGGTGATTTTATATACCTGTTTTTATATGTCTACGAATCATCAAACAATTTGTAAACCTGCATTTAAGAAATAAGTTTCGATCTTTATCACTCAATAAACATCGGTTTGCAGTTCTAATGCGTAAGCATTGAACCACGAGGGCATTTGTGTCGTGTTCTGAGAAAACTGGGCAAAATGCTTGTGCGTAAATTGTCATCCCAGATTAGCCTGTGCAGTCCGCACAGGCTAATCAGGGACGACAATTTCCGCTTTTATGGAATTTTTCGTTTAAATGATGTCCCTTCTTAGCGAAAATCTAGTTTAGGCGGAAAGTGTCGTCCCGGATTGGCCTGTGCGAACTGCAGGCTAATCTGGGATGAAACTTTACGCACAAGCATTTTGCCCAGTTTTCTCAGAACACGACACATTTTCTGAATTGTTTTCAAAGCCACGCTTCAGATCGGCCAAGCGTTGTTCATTGGTCGATAAAGAAATATACCGCAAACATTATTTTGATTGAAACAAGGTTTGACAAACAAGTGTGAAAAAGAAATATGAACTAAACATATTTTTGACGTTCTAGTTACGGTTCTGAACTTCTGTTGCGTTGTTCATGAGTAATATAAAAACGCCCGCTAATGTAATTCTTTTTTTCATATAAGAAATTGGATGAGGTTCCTGTTATCAAATCAGATAAGCAATGATAATTGTTTTAAATAATACAACATGCCTCGGTCTGTGAACAGGGGATTACTGCATCTGCGTAAAGTGTCGTCATGGATTAGCCTGTGCAGTCCGCACAGGCTAATCAGGGACGAAACTTTCCACTTTTATAAAAAATTTGGTTTAAAGAAAGTCTCTTCTTAGCGAAAATCCAGTTCAATCGGAAAGTGTCGTCCCTGATAAGCCTGTGCGGACTGCACATGCTAATCTGGGACGACACTTTACGCACATGCATTAAAACCCCTTTTCATAGAGCACGGTCCATATAAATACAAATAGATACCAGCAAGAGCCGCTTTCATCTCCTCCGTCCATCTTCCAGCAGTCGCGAGTCCGACACAGGTGGCTACAATCAACACTAAAGTATTCATTCTGGTGTATTTTCCAAATGAGTAAACCGGCTGGCAGAGGGGCTTATTATAAAGGAGCGAAAAAGAATGACTTTTACTCTGATCGCATAAGCAACTACTGACAAGTGAATAGTGACGTTTTTCCGTGATAGGCCGATAAGTTCCGATTGGTGGAAAGTGCTCATTCGTATATCCGCATTTCGCACAAAAATGGATTCGAGGCCCGAAACTCCGACCCCAACTGTGCGGTGTAAGATTGAACTTACTGTTTACGGAAGATGCTACTGTTTGTAGGGCCTCACACGGTATTGACGAGAAGGATATTAGCTAATTATTAAAGTGAAGAGCCAAATAATTATTATCAGAAGTGATCATAATTGAAACTATTGAGTCTGAAGAGCAGCCTAGCTCTGCCATGATGATAAAGCCAAAACCGGAAAGAGAACCCGGATCTACGAACTTGTACTTACAACGTATCGGAAGTTAATAATATCTCCATATGCGCCATGAATCTGAAGCTGAGATACTCTTAAAGCGTTTTTCTATCTATTTATTGCTGTATTTTCTTTTCATGCTTTATCGGTTAACTGTTTAAAGCAGCTATTCAACGAATATACAATTTGCCAAGTACCATTTTCCTTCTTTTTCAGAAAGCAAAGATAAGGAAGCAATTATCGATTATTATTATTATTATTATTATTATTATTATTATTATTATTATTATTATTATTATTATTATCATCATCAACATAAACATTATCACTTACATTCTCCTCATTATTAAAATATCCAAATGAAAATCAAAGTCAACAATCTTTGATCCATGTAAATGTATGTGATGAAAACGACGGTACAGTGATGGCGACGATGCTTAAATGGTGTTAATCATGATGATATCGATGATGATGATAATGTCGGTTATTGTTTTTGAGTTATTTAAAATGTCGACGCAGATGATGACTCTGTGGAGGATAAGGAGAAATAGAGCCTCGTTAT
>VMBQ01013019.1:4385-15099 GCA_007657795.1 Dreissena rostriformis
TATATGTTGGTCAACATATTCGTGAATGAATTATGAATACTGTGCTTGTTATTTCATTTAAGTGTTTCTGTTTATGCATGTATGTTTATTCTTCGTTGACTGCATTGTAATCGGAAAATGTTTGCTTAGTGTTACTGGTATGAAGTTCCTTTTAAGTTATGAATAATATTTTCCACGTGAGTATTGGAATTCTGCAGTTACTGTGCAATTTCCACGTATTGTTTTCTTAATATTTTTCCGTTTAATGTGTTTAATTCGGAAATAAATCAAACGCATTTTTACTTTAAAAATGAAAAAGATACAAAACTATTTAAACAAGATTTGCCTGCATTACAATCAGGATGATTTAGAACAAAAAGACAATAAACGCGTATTTATATTCGTGGTAATGATATTTAGGCATGCAATTAGGAATATCTGTTACAAATAACAGCCCTGCCTTTTCACTTTATTTAACCACAACCATGTTTATATGTGAATGACACATCTGTAAGTGTAACTGTTTAATGTGTGTTTAAGAGAAACTAATGTATTTGTTGCGCATGGTAGCTTTTTTAAATTGACCTCTGTAAAATTATGCTCCTTTGCACAGATTTGCTTATAAATATATGTCAATCAACTGTGAGCATTGACTTATCTGACCCTTTATGATGCTGGCTTGCTGGCTGGCTCAACTGAGTACAAGGTACACCAATTATAGAAGACTCGATATAACGACATAGTTTTGATCCCACTATACACAGATTCAAACATTGACTCGATATTCTCAAAATAACCATTCTGACAAAGTTTGATAAAAACTGATTCATAAATGTGGCTTCTTGTGTTGTAATGCGAGTTTTCTGAGATTTGAGTAGGTGACCTAAGTCTCGGATACATATGACGCAAATTTATATTATATTCGCATAGACATTGTACTGATAAATAGTATGATCAAGTTTCAACGCAGTGTTCTCTAGAGTGCAAACAATGTTTATCTAAGATTTGACCTGGAGACCTAGTATTTGATGACCTCGCACACGACCTTGAGTCAGAATCGGCCTAGATATTGTCAAGATAAATATTCTGACCAAATTTCGCCAAGATTGATTCACACATGTGTAGTCTAGTGTGGTAAGAATGTTCTTATAAGAATTGACCCGGGGATTTTAAACGCATTTAACCCAGATTCGAACTCTTCCTAGATATTATCTAGATTAACATTCTCCGGATGCTTAATTGAGCTTTAAGTTATTGCTTGTAGAATGACAACGAGGTTTTTCTATGATATGATCTGGTGATCGAGCTTCTCAGCACACGTGACCCTGATACGAACCCAGTCTAGATATTGTCAAGATAAAAATCTGACCAAGTTTTATCAAGATTAAGTCGTGAATATGGATTTAATAGAGATAATAATGTTTGTATAAGCTTTGATCATTTTTGACGTAAATGACTAAAATTCTAACCCGGCCTAGATAAAGTCAAGATAAACATTCTGAAAAAATATGATCAAGAATGAATCATAAATGTGTGCTAAATACTAGAACCAAGTTTTGCTTCTAATATTTTACATAGTAACATAATTTGACGGAATCACGTGACCAAGATTAAAAATCGGTATAGAAAAGTATACATTAGCGTTCTCACCAAGATTTATCAAGGTTGAGTAACAAATGAGGCCGATAGATTGCTAACATATATTTGACGGTTGACCTTGTTTTTAAAGGCTCATGATTCAGATTCGAAATCGGTCTAGATATTTTTAAGATGTACATTCGGACCAAGTCTCATCAAGATTGAGTCAAAAGTGTGGGCTCTAGATTGATTAAATGTTTAACTTAGATTTGACCTGGTGACCTAGTTCTGGACGCACGTGACGCAGATTCTAACTCGGTCTAGATATTGTTTAAATTGCGAATTTATATTGGATTATTTTTTAATAAAACGAGATAGTTCCCACTCTGTGTTAAAATTACCATTTTTGAAAAGTAGTAGTCAAACACAAACATAAGCGCATCTCTTAGAGTTCTTACCAAATGCCCCGATATCACTGATAATTATTTAATGGAAGAAAACGTCATTCTGTGAGCTTGTTTATGATATCATTTGACATCGCGAATTATTTTCCAAGACCATCACGTTAAAAAAGTTGCTTCTCATTCAGAGCAGGGGTAATGCACCTAGTTTTATAGACGACATTATTTTGAAAACATTTATGCGCACTCCGTGATCTTCCTTCTGTGACCGTAACGTGTTTCTTTCAAACGCATTTGATTTCCCACGGTGCCAGCAACAGCGTCGTACGTTGCCCACAATGACACTTTGTGGATTTTATCAACTCTCAACGGGTAAATTCTTAGTATAAAGACGTGCTTCTGACCTAAGTATAACGCGCGATATGTGCACGTTGAACTTTCCAGCAGTGCTTGGCGAACGGTGGATGTACCAACTAAAGCGCTTGAGCAGTCAGATGTGTAGGTTCAGAGCACCGGTAATTCACCTGGTGGTATAGTCGACATTGTTTTTCTAGGAATTACTGTGCAATTTGTGATATTCTTGTGGTGACAAAAACGTGTCTGTTTCACTCGTGCGGCGAACGCAAATTAGTCGCACGGTGCCCGAAAAGGCGTCGTATGTCGTCCGTAATGACGCTTTGTGGATTTTACAAACTCTCAACGGGCTTATGCTGATTACAAAGACGTGCATCGGACATTACATTATGTAGCACAATATGTGAACTTTGCACTTGCCAGCAGTGTTTGACGAACGGTCATTGCACTTATGTCAGATGCCTATGTTGCGACGACCTTGCAGTTAACAAAACGACGATTGCCTCGTGATTTCGTTTTGACAAATACTCGACGCCTTTCTGGTTGTTACCATGGTTCATGCAAAATGTGTCACATATAATTAATAAATTTTTGATCGCATTTGTGCGTTGTTCTGTTTTTTTGTTTAGATTTTCGTTAATGAGATAAAGTTACACTTTCGTGAAGAGTGATATTTGACCCAACTACACACAATTTGACCACACATTGGTCGTGTGTTCAAACTAGATAATGATCTTAAAATTTATTAGACAGGGTTTGGCAGCAATACGTCGACTGCCAGTGTCATTGACCGAACACTAGTTTGCTTTGTTTGTTCTCATTAGCGACAGGTTAGTAATATAAGGTTACATATCTTTGTACAAGTCTTGAATAAAAAGTCTGTCTGTCTGTCTGTCTGTCTGTCTGTCTGTCTGTCTGTCTGTCTGTCTGTCTGTCTGTCTGTCTGTCTGTCTGTCTGTCATATCAAAATGTTTAAGTCTGTTTTAATTTTGTTTATCAAGAGGAAGCTTTTTGAGTTTTTAAATGTAAAAACATGAAATTACCTTCATATATGCATGCAGTAGTAAACATTATAGAACTTCACATCGCGAGCCCCGTTTTGGATTCAGCGATCAAATACTGCGTGGCGGTATTAGCTTCAATTAATTGTGTGAACTCGTCTTTTGCTTAGTTCATAATCTTTAATGAGACCCATTTGAAACAGATTTGACTCTCATTTTCACAAGCAAAGTTTCTAAAACAATTTGATGACTTATATAAAACTGTTTTTCACTTTCATGAATTTCTTTTATATTGTATTAATTTTCAATAGGTACTGCGTATTGAAGTTTAATATCATCATTTTTCTTTATTTCCTGGACATACACAATGTCTGACAGTAGAAAATTATTATGCTCCAAAGACCTTGTTTTTGAAAACATTGCTAAAAGTTAAGTTAGAAGTAATGTTAGTGATCCGATTGAAACATTTGTTCAATTTCAATGCATTTAAAGTGTGGAAAAAGATCTGATATGATTAAAAATTATCCAGCGTAGCCTGTTGTTTTTGCTTAGTTCTACGCCATGTAAATAGTTTTTGACCGGTTATGCTGTCGAAAGGGATCTACATAATTGTACAAAGTAATTATTTCTAAGACTTTATTTCTGGTCGAGGGTTAAAATCACCGCATATTACAAAAGCCTCATTTTCGAGTCGTTCAATAATTTCAATTATATCAGTTGAAAAAGAAGCGTGAGTCAGTATGTTGCCAAAATAAATGAAGGAACGTAAAGCGGTTTAAATTATAATTAATATTTTAACAGGCATTCATATCAATAAATGGTATTATGCATATCAGGTGTGAATTGTGTGCTGCAGACAATCTCTCTCTCTCTCTATATATATATAGAGAGAGAGAGAGAGAGAGAGAGAGAGAGAGAGAGAGAGAGAGAGAGAGAGAGAGAGAGAGATGCCATCTCCACAGTCAAAGTCTGATCTTGAGACAATACTTGGAATGGTAAACTATTTACAAAGATTTGCACCAAATCTTGCTAAAATGACTAGTCCACTTAGACAATCATTGAAAAAGGACAGTATTTTCCGGTGGGACCCGGAGCATGAAACTGCCTTAAACAGAATAAAAGGAGTTATCATTCAAAACCCAGGACAAATACTCTCGTATTTTGATCCAAAAGTTGATGTTGTGTTGCAATTGACGCATCACAAAATGAACTTGGTTGTGTTTTACTTTAAAACGACAAACCTGTTTGCTTTGCCTAAAAAGCATTGACGGAGACGGAACGAAACTACGCACAAATCACAAAAGAGCTCTATGCTGTGTTATTTGGCATGACGAAGTTTCATGAAATGACATATGGACGAAATGTAGTAGTTCAAAGTGACCACAAACCACTTTTTAGCATAACAGGGAAAAGTTTGCTATATGATTTTTGCGTAGACGCTCTGCTTTATTAATTCATTGACACCCCTTTTTGACGAAACAATTGACGAATTTTCCAATGGTCAAACGCGTCCATCGGCTAAGAAATTGATATGTTAGTCATCATGAATCTCAAATGACTAGTGATGGGGTGAACTTTGTGTCTAAAAAAACTTTAGCACATGCTTCCGCGATAGTATTATACGAGACCGACACATAACAAAAATGTAAGGGTCTTCAAGCATTTTTGGCCTGTCTGTCTGTCATTGTATGTGTGTGTCCCAAAACTTTAACCTTAGTCATAACTTTTGCAATATTGAAGAAAGCAACTTGATATTTGGCATACATGTGTATCTCATGGAGCTGCACATTTTGAGTAGTGAAAGGTCAAGGTCAAGGTCATCCTTCAAGGTCAACGGTCAAATATATGGCTTCAAAGCGCAGTAGGGGGAATTGTGTTTCACAAACACAGCTCTTGTTTTTTCTAGTGTTATTTTTTCAAATAAATGCTTTAAATTCTAATGCCCTTAAACGTATAAAACTTTAAAAAAATATAAGACCTAGCCGGCAAATTGTTCTTTCCTTTACTACGGGCAGATATTTACTTTTCATCTTCTTATGGGCAATATATTAAGGACCACCATTAACATAATTTTATTCCTGAAAGTAGCTGTCCAATAAATACTTATCTATGTATAATTTAAATATAAGATCGCCATCATGTAATCGTAATTATTTTACTTTAAATCATAAATATAAGACACAGCAGACGCATCAGTCATCCTCGTGATATTAGCTTATCTTTAGTCGGTTGCTGATCTAGTGCAAATTATAGTTGAAGTCCATCGGTTGGTCTAAATATCCGCCAAGTAAATTGGTCTATTGGTAAACGTATTTTAAAACCGGTTCATTTAATACTTAATAATAATTGCTATGATTGGAGTACCTTCAAATATTTGGTATTGCTGTATTTATGGCTGGTCGATGATTTACCCGTGTGATTTACTTGTTCAGGAGATTTTCAGAATACATACTGGCTTCTTCTTATATATTCTTGGAATTACAAGTAACTCCATGTGAAAATGTAAGATATCATCACGACATCAATAATTACAATTTATGTAGATCGATCAATTGGACCTTTGATTCTTCCAAAAAAAATCGGAAATTAAAGGCAAAGAAAGATTATAATAATAGTGTGTGCAGCTCACTTATTATTCGAGACCAACGCACTTCCTTCTAGCAATAACAATTTTAAAGCAATTGCAAAACAGCATATATCCATTATATACACTTGGTTTATTAACACATAAACAATTATCAACATGTATACAATAGCACATAAAATAAATATGTTTAATATAATAAATAAGAAATCTTGAAGTTGTTTTTTATAATGTAGTGAAACACTTTGTAGTTATTCTGACAATGGAGTGATGCTCTATTTGACTTTAATATCAACATCTCTTTCATATCTGAGTATATGTGTAGAAAGAATACTAAATGCTTATTAATTTACATACTGGTACTATTCTTTTTCTGTCACTGGTACTTTTCTTTTCCTGTCACCAGAATGGTTTCTAATTACATACATACATTTTAACAACACTGAATTAATTCTTTGTAGCCAAATAACATGGTGATATTAACACTTGATGTTTGATAATGTCTTTCTCCTCTGTGTTATATTTTTTCTGATCATCTATTAAGAACAGGTCAAAGTGACATATGCATTTCTAATTTGAAGCACAATATGTTTTAGCATAGACATTATCCATGTAGTAACAAAACAGCTGCAAACAACTTAACATATTTTTGGTTCTCCGTTTGCTACTTACAAAAGTCATGGACAAGTCAATTACATACATAACAAATGAAGTATTATCAATATACAAATATCAACATTTATATTGATTCAATTTATCTTGAATAATGTTGTTTAACATGAACACACACTTTACCAACACAATATTCAATTAATAGTTAAAGGAAGCCACGAGAAATACATCAAGCGAGTTTAAACGCAATAAGTAAAAAAAATCTGTATACTCAAGTTTATTGTAAAAAAACATGCCATAAACTATTAATCAGTATCAATATCAGCTAAAAATCTTCAAATTTAACATTCAAGTTTTTGCCTAAGAATTGACATTTATATTGATTTGATTGCATGGTCAATTGTCATTTGGGACTAAATTTGTTTGTAATTTAAAAAAAAATGGCATTTACAAAAACACTGCTTCCATCAAACGAATATAATTTAAAGCGAGTTGGGGGTTTAGTATCTTAAATATGTGAGAATATCTTTCTGCAAATGACATTATGGAGAAAATATGTTAGCCCAATATTAGGTCATCAAGACATATATTAACAATACTCCTTTAGTAGTTATACAATATTTTATAATAGAATGTCAATTTTTGAAAATGATGCCATGAATACAGATAAATATAAAAAAATATGTCCAAAAATTAAGATGCAATTTTAGTGTGTTTTTTTTTAATTTAGAGATAAAAAATACTGGTGTTACAAAATTTAGAGACACTCACAAATATTGCATTAACAATCAGGTATGGGTTTGACTTATGGGTATGAAATGTGTGTAGCTTCAATTGTTCCAATGAATAATAGCACATGCTTGAAAAATACCACACAGTATAGTATACATTACTCTTATATATGTTTCACTTTAAGCTGTTTGGTGTAACCATTGTCTATTACATGTGCACATAGTTATTTACTCATTAATGTCCATTGCCTTATGGCATAAATGATTTGTCTACCAGGTGTTATGACCTTTATGAAGTTGTAAAAATGCATGATCGAAGTATCACTAGATACGCGGGTGTGCGGTATAAATGCCAGAGGTAAAAAGTAAAATAAACTGTCCTAAAATCTAAAGTCTTTAATTATGGACGAAAACCTGTACATGTATGTCCGAACATTTAGAGTAACGATCAATAAGCATTTTGGCTAAAAACGGGTTATCCAAAAATTTAGAGTGTCCGACAACTTAGAGTAATAACAGTAAGCCAGTGGTGATGACTTGTCTTTCTCATGAATACACGATTATTACTTCCGGTGAGATTTGTCAGACCAACTCTGTTCAAGAAATAATGATGGTGATAAAGGTGGTAGTGGTGATGACTTCTCTTTTGAATGAGTACATGATAATTACTGCCTGTGAGATTTGTCAGACAAACTCTATGTATGCAATAATGATGATGATGAAGTTTGTAATGGTGTTACTTTTCTTTCTCATGAGAACATGATTACTATTGTATTACTATCCGTGAGATTTGTCAGACCAACATTATATAGGCAATTTAATTGAATTATGATGATGCTGAAGGTGGTAGTATTGGTGACTTGATATGCATGTGAGAAGCGAATACTGAACTCTTCAGTAATAAGAATTTTTAGAAAAATCTTTTTTTATTTTTAACCGTTTTATTTGAGCTATTTTTTTTTTGAGATTTCAACACATTTTATTTCGAGATTTCCAACAAATACGTATACAATTATGAACAATAATACCATCATGTAATGCAATCAGTAATAAACAAAATAACATAATGCAATCATGTAAAATGCAATAATTAGATTCAAGATATCTAAATTCTTAAATATCTAATGCATGTAATTTTGTGTTGAAAAAAACATTTAAAGAATAAAGAAGAAGAAAAACGTGACAATTTCCAGTTAGTATATATCAACATGGACGTATAAATAGTATTTTCAGGTGAAAAAAGGCATAGATATAAACATGACTAGGTGTTTAAAAGGATTGAAGTTTTTGTAACCAGGTTAGTTTCAATGCTGGAATAAATGCATCCACATTTATCATTTTTAAACCTCCTTCATTATATTCTTTTACTATAGTTGTAAACTTTATTTTACTTTGCCCGTCCCAAATAAAGGTAAGGATTGCAGATTTTATTGAATTTAAAATGGTATTGGGTGGGTTAGACAGTGATAAGAACAAGTGATTGAAAAATGACACAATAAGTGTTTTTACAATAACAATCTTTCCAATTTGTGTTAACATTCTTCTTTTCCAATTCTTTAGGATATTTTCCATTTTAACAATTTGAGCTAGTTTTCATCGAAAACAGAAGTCTTATTGGAATGTGCTTCATTCGATTTCCTGGGTAGAACAAGTACTTGGTGTATTTTGGGGAGATCTAAAAACGCTCTCACAGTGGGGATGGGTGGAACCCATGAACCCCAATTGCGACCTTTAACTTGTACTTATACTTTGCAGATAATGATCTCTACAAATGTTCAATGATGT
Source organism: Dreissena rostriformis (assembly GCA_007657795.1). NCBI lineage: Eukaryota > Metazoa > Mollusca > Bivalvia > Myida > Dreissenidae > Dreissena > Dreissena rostriformis. The sequence goes on from VMBQ01013019.1 coordinate 13,411, forward strand.
TAAGGTTATATCAGCGGTTGACACAGAGGCTATTCTAGAAGAATTTCATGCAGGTAGCATCGGGGGGTCACTGTGGATTCAAGAAAACAATTGATGCCATGTGCATTTATCGAGTACCGGTAATGACAGAATGTGTTAATCCTGTGATGCCGTAGCATAGCAACACACTTATCTGATCAATAAGAGTTTCACTAGTGGTCATTGTCGGCTCGGGTCTACTTAAATATACCCCGGGTACTCTTAAGTATACTTAAATGTACCCCGGGTACCAAAAACACTAAAACGTACCCGGGAATTCTAAAGCTACTTAAGAGTACCCAGGGTACATTTAAATATAACCCGAGGCGACAATGACCAATCGAGCCCTATTAACTGATTAATTAATTCTCTTCAATTGACTGTTATAGAAAAGTGTTTTGACCTGATCTATCATCAAAATAATAGTAGATTAATGATTTTTTGGATTGGAATCTATATGACATGTTTATAATTAATTAAAAAAAAATATTTGAATATAAACATGTCTTGTGTAAAATATCCTACAGTAAATGTATATAATTAAATAATGGAAATAATAGTAATAAAATAATAATAATCATTAATACAAAATTATCAAATATAAAAATAAATGTTTACTAAATGATATGTATTTCATTGTGTTAAACACAAACAAATGCATGAAATGGTATAAAAGTGAGTAAAGATGATTTTTTTTTTTTTTTTAAATGCATAAATGCTTAGCTTGAGGTTTTCATAATCACATGTGTGTATTACATTGTGGGTCCTTGTGGGCACGGACAATGTTCAATCATTGCATCCAAATACAGAACATATAAGACAAGAAATATCTTTATAAAAGATATTCAGCGTATATCCTGACTTTGAAATAAAGTTAGAACAAGCAAATTCGTTGAATTGATATTCCCCACCTAATAAATTGTGTTTATGGATGGGTGCAAATCCCTTGATAAATGGTATAATCCTTAAAAAATGCATTTTTTCAAGAAACCAAGGGCCATAACTCCGTTATTTAAACATGGTGTACAATGCCATTTGGTGTGCATTATCCTCTTATCCANTCATTAAATTTTACACAATTATAGCCATCAAAGTGTTGTATTTTATCATTTTGAAATTTGAGTATGTCATCGCTCATAATGTTATGCATTAGGATTGCATCCAGGCACGTTTATAAGAATTTGCTAAGCTTGCGTTGAGCCACGAACGATTGGGAATCGAAGTTATTTTTTTAAGTCGCATTTACCCTTCCAGATATATATTCGTAATATTCTGCGCCAGCATAAATTGAAATATGCGAATTTTAATTATTTCAGACGACCAAATTTCACATGCTGCTCATTGCGGCAGCTCTTATATGCAGTATTGATGCTCGGAGCATCTGGAAGAAAATCAAAGATACAGCGAGCGACGCCGGAAAAGCTGTCAAAGATACAGCAAGCGACGCCGGAAAAGCCGTCAAAGATACAGCGAGCGACGCCGGAAAAGCTGTCAAAGATACGGCGATCGACGCCGGAATAGCTGTCAAAGATACGGCGATTGACGCCGGAAAAGCTGTCAAAGATACGGCGAGCGACTCTGGAAAAGCCGTCAAAGATACGGCGATTGACGCCGGAAAAGCTGTCAAAGATACGGCGAGCGACTCTGGAAAAGCCGTCAAAGATACGGCGA
>VMBQ01013021.1:758-18067 GCA_007657795.1 Dreissena rostriformis
TAAATTCAAATAAATACATATTTTATGATATTATATTAGCTACCAAAAAAGTGTTTTAGTTACAATCAAACCCTACAATAACGTGAAATGTCTTTCCATGTAAATGCCACACTTTTGATGTTTGTGTTGGCATTTGCTTCTGTTTGGATGTTTACCATTGTTCATTTAAACAAAATACATTGCGTAATAAATAAGTTGTATCTGTAATTATATTTTTCATATAGATGGAATTAGTTCCTGTGTTAGTGTCATTATTTATATTAGAGTTACACCTATTTAAGAACAAAACGCATTAAACGAAAACCAACGTCAAGTCTTTGAGGCATCACTTTCTAGCTTCATTATCGACACAATCAAACCATTTGATTGTACTCGGTATCATGCATAATGTACTTCATCATCGTCTTCATGTAAACACTCTATTTAGCACAGTATAATGCATACTGTATTTAATTGTTTACCTATATTTGACTCGGTATAATGCATTATATATTGCATGGTCTACGCTCTATGTAGCTAGATATGATGTTTGTATGTAGTTCATTGTCAATACTCCATTGGTCACAGCATAATGCATAATGTGTTTAATTTCCTACACTATATTCTGCTCGGTATGATGTGTATACGTAGTTCATTGTCAACAAACCATTGGTCACAGCATTATGCATACTATGTTTAATTTCATACGCTATATTCTGCTCGGTATGATGTGTAAACGTAGTTCATTGTCAACACTTCATTGGCCACAAAATAATGCATAATGTATTTAATTTGATGTTTATACGACATATTGAATTCATTGTCAACACTTTAGTGGCACAGTAAATTGCGTGATGAATTTCCTTGCCAATACCAACATCATATTGTACTTCATTAATAACACTCAATTATTCAAGGTATAATGTATAGTGTATATCATCTCCAACACGCCATTGTGATGGTATAATGCAAAAGACGCTATTGTTGGAGATATAATACATACTAAATACAACAGTATTTCATTGGCAACACTTCGTTGTGCACGGTATATATTATTTACATAATGTATTTCATTGACTACAGGGACTATTATTATTTTATTAAAATCAAAATTAAATTTAAGTTTCTAAAACAGAATTACATTGTTTACACGTTTAAACTGTCGCCATTTTCTTTATTTGTTAGTCCTGAAGAAAATACTGTGTTTCACGAAAAGTTTAAATCTTTTATTGACTTTGGTTTTCAGTTGCACCATAAACATAAAAGGTAACTCCAAAGAATATATATTTTCTGTCATCCAGTAACTATTGTGTCGCTGACGAGTACCGGACTGCACTACTGTTCAATGGAAAAGCTTATTTTAAGAGACATGACTTTATTTCAATAGACATTATTGTAAATAAAAAGGGATAACCCAACTGTTGTTAATATCAACCATATGTCGTAATGAAAAATCATTTATATAAAAATACGTCAATATACATTCCTAAGCGTCAAAACATACGCCGATTCCATAAGTGAACACAAATGGCTAACAAAAAGCCGTACTGTGCTTAGAGCCTGCCCTTCACCTTTGTCTATACACCATACTGGCATAAATACGACATGAACACCTATGGTGGACATCGCTATTTTAGGAATACCACAGTTACGCATTTTCTACTTTGTGTTATTTAAATTTTCAAAATAATAGTAATACAATTGATAAATCCGCATAGAACACTTTTATTCGAACAATGAAGTGTTTGAATGTCAAAGGCGGGACTGTTTCAACTTCATATACAGAAATTGAACACCTAAAATGAAATTGTTACCGAATAGCAGTTAAATCCAAACAGATCAATCGTTCATCCACTGTAATATGTGTGCACCTCTTTAAATCACCGCACTGAAACATATTATGAAACAGAGATATTATATCAGAAATGCGGCATACCGATCTTAATAATGCTATCTTCATTTGTCTTCATTATAGTAAAAATTACTTTAAAAAACATTTACACAAACATTGTATCTGAATCAAAAGGTATATGGTGAACAAAAGGCCCACTACAATACTCGGCTCGGACGAAATTCTAATGTTCGTTTTGGATGTACAGAACTGGATACAAATATTAACCCTCTAAATTTTAAAGATATGTTCATGCTCAAAATCAACGAATACTTAGTAAAATAAAGTTAAACCATAAAAAAATCAGTGTTCCTTAAACAATAGCCAAAATTTCAACGCAAGATGTTGTCTGCTAACATAAATTTAACGAGATACAAAATACTTTTTTTGTGGGGGGGGGGATGGAGTGGGGCAATATATTCCATTTGAATTTCCCGAGACGATATCCGAATATTTAGGATCCGATCCTGACTCGAGATCATCCCCGATTTTGAGATGCTAAAGAGTTGCAAAATGTTTGTATTTTAACGTTTTTACCCCAATATTACTTGTTTTAGGGTCTTCCTATTGTAATTAACCTTCGTACGGGATATTTGTTGTACTATACATGTAGGAGGTTTTATAAAGCATAATAGTATTGGGCAGTGTTTACGGATCTTCAAATAACAAGTTTACCAGTTAAAGTTTATGAGGTCTATACTGCTAACTACGGATAAATACATGTACTATTAATTTAGTTCATACTGGAAAGTAACCTAACCAGAAAAGTTAAACATTCTTTTGCTTATTTTATTATCTCACATGCTGTACGTTGTTTTATTTGTTAACACTAGATTATAATGTACACCTAATAAAGAGATGGGGACCTTTAATATTACATAGCTATAGTTGCAAATGCAACAGACTCAGTTTTAAAATCGCCTGTACAAGGCTGTACTAATTAACTTTCTTTGTGGTTCTTGCTCCTGACAATACAATATGTGTCAGTATTACAAAGAACAACTATACATTAGAAAAAATACGTAAATTTACTAGAAGTTTAGTATAATTAACATCAACAAACCATCATCCGAAATACGAAATGTCCGAAATAACTATCTCAAAAGAACCCGTATGTAAATCACGTGACAGTACGTCCTCGATACTTGGCAGAGAGTGAAAAAATAGAACTATTTTTTATCTACCTGTCGTCCGCTTATTGTAAAGGCCAGTTAGAACCGATACGCAGATAACAATACAATCCAATACAATTGTATACGAAGAAATGTAAGTAGTAAAAACATACTTTACCTTTATTACAGGGTTAATAAAACAAGACATCGATCTCAGTTTGCTTCGAACCTGTTCAGTGGCGAATTACCCACATTGCCTCTAAACGGAAGTAAACAAAGCTATTTTTATTCTGTTTTGTTTTCACAATGCACATTTCTCTTAATTAAGGCTAAATCCAACTATAATAAATATCTTACGGTTTATAAACTGTATCGTTGTAAACTGTATAAAAATGCTAATATATCTATATTGCTTATAATGTATACATCTATTTAATAATTTAAGCCGTCTATAGTCTGCGGAACTACTTAGTAACTTTCGGTTTAAACAAGAGAGCCTACTCACCAAGGATTACAACACAACTGTGCATTTCTAAAAAGTATCGGATCTTCAAAAACAATAATTTTTAAGTCTTAAATACCAAGCCCTACTAATTTAAGCTACATATCGTTAGGTATTGAGTTAAAGTGTGCCTGTTTCATTTCAGGAAATATCATTAGATATAAGCGATAAAGAGACACAAAGCTAGATCGCAGCAACTTTGTGGTGGATCGATAGTCCATTGGCTGGATTTGTCACGTGAGCTGAAAGTACAGCGATGTAAAAATAGATTTGCCTAGAGATAGTATTGCAGTCGACGACGCATATTTTAGCCATCAAATAAACAAATAAGAAATTTTTCTATAAGCAAAACGCATCAATTGTGTGTGGTTATACTTGAGATTGTGAGTGGAGTGTATAAAGGGGGATCTTACCGTCTCATCTAATGCTAAGTTGCACGTTTTGAATGAATCGTATCGAGGTTAAGGAAGTTCAATGCCCTCAAATTAAGACTCGTCAATTGTATTTACAGTTATCTCTACTTCAACGAGTAATAAACAACTGGAGTTTAATTTACAAGGCCTGTTCATGTTTAAACCACGGTGCCCAGAATGTAGATGTATACACATATTGTAATGTTATTTTAATACACTTAAATTTTGTGTCACAGTATCTTTGGAGTATATGTAAGTTTATCCAGAACGTTCATTTCTTCTATGTGTAGTGTGATGATGTTAAACATCGTACACATGACTATTTATAGGTTAATTAATATTTTATTTAAAAAAGGTTATTATAAAATACGCAAATGCAACAATCCATATAAGTTACGAACTTACGTAGATGTTGCGTTCACTGAAGACAACTAAAGGGCTTTCAATAAATCAATATGCAGTTTTGTAACAACACAGAATAATTTATCTTATCTCTTATAGAATACTCGGTGTTCATTGGTTTTGCCGGTTAACGTGCTAAATATGTATTATTCCGTTTTATGACAGTACATAGATTCACCAATAAAAGAGTTTATTTTAATTTGATAGATATTTGGTTTGTATATATAGCCGTTCATATCCAGTGAGTTACATCAGTTTAAAACATACATGTTGGAATATTAAAGGGACTGTTCACAGTTCAGGATGCAGGATCAACGGGGTTTTCAGTGGTTTACACACGGGCTGGACAGAATGTAAACACACCGTTAAGAACGTTATTTTTGCAAATATCTCAAATTATTGAAATACATTTGCAAAAGTCTTTAGTGCATAAAAGACAGTTTTTCTTGCAGTTTGTGACAATATCTTAAGATTCAAGAATAAATCCTTGAATACCTCTGAACTCGGTGTAACAATTTCACGGTGCGTGAAGTATTACCGTGTACATGAATGCTTTACACATCGAATGTTTAAACAAGAACACAGGCTTTTAAGTAAAGTAATTCTGATGTATTTTACATTGACAGAAGCAGCATAAAAAAACTGTCTTTTATGCACTACCGGTAGTTGAAATTTTTAAGAAAAATTATTTTAAAAAGTTATTTGAAAAAAAACACTCACCGATGTCTTCACATCCATTAATGTTTAATTGTGAACCCCACAAAGTCACGTGATCATGCAACCTGAGTTTGGTAAAATGACAATTTTCAAAAGAATCTGTCATAGATTCAAAGAAGTGTAAACCAAATTATGTTTAGATAAGCTAAATAACACAGCTGACTTAGAAAATATTGAAATTATTAGTTCTTTCATGAATAATCATCATTCTAAATCGGTAAAAAAATAAAGCGTTTGTAATGCTTTTCCTCGAAAATTTGGAAGATATGTTTAGTAGTAACATAGCGTTTTTACTGTGATATATTTTTTTTAATCCTGCGTGTCGCAGTGGTTGCTCACTAGCTTTTGCCTCCAGAGTTCCCGGGTTCGAATCCAGGGAAAGGGCCTATTTGTTGTTCAGGTGTTTTTCATGCTATTATAATACATATTGGCTATTCAAAACATGATAGATTTGTTAGAAATCATTTAATGACATTGTTAAGTCCCATTTAAGTGGATTCTATAATGCTAAAAGCTGTCGGCTCAAACAATTGTCTTTAAATACATCTTAATAAGAGAAAACACACTCAAAAACAATGTTATCAATCCCAATCTCATGAAATCAACTTCTCTCTCTCTCTCTCTCACTCTCTATTTTTTTTTCTCTCTCTCTCTCTCTCTCTCTCTCTCTCTGCGCACAACAAAATGGATACGACATACAAAAATGTACCAGACGATACGATACACAGTGCAGAATAATGAAAAATTATAAAAATAGTAAATCATACTTCTGTATACATGTATTGCATCGCAATAATATATATATAATAGAAAATATTATAGTTTTCAGAAAAGTACATACTAAAATACTGAACAGCTTATTGAGTTATTTATTGAAAAAAAAAAAAAAAACCGAATGTCCAATCAACATTATATAATAAAAGAAGAACGTTCATCATATGTTTTGTAAAAGTAAGATCGTGCATAGCGGTTATAATATGTTTTAGGTAAAACAAAAAGTATTGGTCTTCAGTAAATAAACATGCGATAAAACAAACTCACACTGTCATTCCTTTAAATATTGTTATACAATTTTCACTCTTAAGAAAGTCGTTAGTTAGGTGGACATAGACTCGCGAAGTAACACAATTCTAGCTCGTCGAACAGCATATCGACTAATCGTGCTACATCTTGTATGTTTGCAGAATAACTTACACAATTCACTGTTTAAATGAAAGCCTGAATCTGGGTTTTTTGTTTTGTTATTTGATTTATAAGAATTTAAAATCCTGTGGGCTCTACTTTGCAAAAAAAAAAAAATTCTACAATCATGTAGACAACTTTTATTGTGTTATAAAATTTCTTAACGCGTAGTATAAAATTATAATATATCTATAAACAATTTACAGTGTGCAATTCAGTGTTTGATTTCTCAATTCGAGTCGTACACTTTTCTTTTGGTGTATTGAATGAGTATATTTTGCCAATACACCTAGCTAATAGCTTAACTTCATAATTTAATACTATCGACACTCGCCCCATTAAGCTGAAAGTACGATCGGTAGGGTATGCTCCGATCGTTGTTTTACCAACAAATCTCTATGTATTCTTGAACAGATGAGATCTAGTTGAAAGGTATCTATTTAATGGTTAATTTAGAATTTAGTTTATAACAGCAAGATAAAAATCGTCGAACATATCTGTACCTACAACATAATTCAAGTGCAACGATTTTTCTGTCATTTAGAACGGCTGAATAAGTGACCTTTTTGCAAACAGAAATTTGCGGGAACACTTATATGCAGTTAATCCATTCGACAAATGAACAACAGTTGCCCTAATGGCAAATTAAAAAATGCAAGGAATTTTACCAGGGCGTTTAAGCACAGGGCTACCAATGTGTCTGAATTTCCAAATCAAGGGTACCCAGGTGTTTTAACTTCCAAAGCAATGATACCCTGTCCTTTAATTTAAAAATATTATCTTTTTGTGCTTGTTTTAGCTCTGCAATCTAGAAATATAGATAAGACAGATACACTTAAAATGAATCTATTATCAACTGTGCGTCTTTGCCCCTGTGCATTAACACTATTCAGGGGGACAGGCCTGGCAATGTTGGCCTACTTTCGATTTAACTTTTTAATGCGTCGTATTTTTACCTCGAGCTTTAAACCACTTATTTTTATATATGATTTTGAAAAATATGTGTGTATATTTAGGATGGATATTGATACAAATACAGGTAAAGCACTTACAGGGGAAAACGACGAAGAAAACAGGTTTGTAAACGATTTCAAATCATTCAATCTCAAAAACGATTTCCAAACCGAAAGTGCGCGTACTCTGATTGGTGAAATCAGACGGCGAATACTAACTATTATAAACTTGGTACGTAAGGATTTGCGAAAAGAATAAAACACTACGGCTGCGTTTTTTGTAATTAAAGCACTTTACCTTTATTTCAGTTAAATTAGGCATATCTTTCAAGGCATCATCACCGGTATAGAATTCTCGTAAATTCGTATCATGCTGATGCTGTTTATTATTGTATTTTAGGTGGTGTAATTTTGGAAAGCTACCGATAATTATGAAGTAACACTATTACTTAAATGCTCTAAATTATTATTTTTTACCCCACACGATATGGTACGTTTAATTCGTAGCCAGCACTTGGATTAGTTTCCGAATATATTGACTTGATTTTTATAAATTGGAATACCGCTGTTTCTAAAAATAAGTATATGTTTTCGTACTATCGGTCGCACGTCACCAACAAGTAATGAAAACTTAAGCTCCAAGCAGATTTCTATTTGCATCGCTTTAAATCACATTGTGCGCCCGAAAATTACTTCAAAAATCGTGTTGCAATCTTTTCACATACATTTTGTTTCAAAAGCACTTACTTAGCATTTAAGCCGTATCATGTTTTGTTTATATAAAGTAGATCTTTCCCAACCGTGTTTGGACATGTATAACACCGTGGGCATTCACAAAACACAATGACGCCAGTTTAACTTTCAAAGAATTATATATTTTAATGCGAGGGAACAAATCATATCAGGTGACCATAAATAAGAGAAACATCTGACATTATTACCTGATGCCTTATATAAATGATAATTAATTATTTTTTGCTATTTCCTCGTCGAAAAAGTAATGTTGCAATGTTTTAAACTGTTACCGATGAATATTTCGAACTGTTGACCGGTCAATAGTTTGAACTGTTGCCCGCTTTTTATATGTATGGAATTTGATCAGGTAATAAATTAGTTATTTCATGGATGCTTGGTGAACAGTCAAAACTGTTGTCCCTCGGTATCAGGGCTGACATTTAGAACAGTTCCAAAGTCATCCCTGATACCTTGGGACAACAGTTTTGACTGTTCACCGCGCATCCATGAAATAACTGTATACTGTTGACTAGGATCTTAGAAAAGTGATTTCTAGGAAAAGCATGGAGCAAAAGTAATATTTTAATATTCACCACATGTGCAGTCGTCTAGTGACGCTTCAAACAATGTTTTTATAAAAATATGTATTACATTGTAAATGTACATTTTGTGTGAAATCTTCGAGCATACAAGAATTTAACTATCTGGTAAAACAATTGAACCTCAAAAAGAAAACAATAGTATACGTATTATACGTAATAAATCATTCAAAGTAGGCAAACGATATGGTTGTTATACGATGCGCAGTTGAAGACCAGCATATATACCTGTAGTTATAGTACGTTGTTCATCTTTAAGGTAACGTGATTAATAAAATATGCAGAAGACAACTAAAATGTTACGTTAACGATTGTTTTCATTTTGATTGCTTTCGATTATATAGAATGTAAGTAAGTGTGCATATAAATGTACATTTAAGCTATGTTATTGGCATTTTACACATTTATGAACGGCTTCTTCCTATGGTAAATTTCGATGATCTGGATCTGCCTATGTTAATTAAAAAATTGCCGTAGCTTAAAACTACTACGATTGAACCGAACAAAGAAGTGTCATTTAAAGTGAGCAGGGGTTCTCATATGATTTTAGACGCGTTATATTTAATGTTTTATTAAATGAAATTTTCGGAAAACTTAATATGTATGGGTGATCAGTATTCTATTTTAGGAATGCTTCGTAAAAACGTGAATCATAATATACATTTGTCAACTAATTAAACATTTTCACTCCAGTTTAAAAATAGCAAATTTCATTCCTTAAGTTTTTGCCAAGTTAGAACTTTTGTAGCGTTATAACTACAATAAATCAAAAAGTCAATAATAAATAAATTCTATTGTCCTTTTAACACAACAAATTTAATTTAAATAATATCATTATTACATTATCAAATTCAAGCAAGACGTAATGTCATATAAGAGTGGTATTCCTGTCTTCAATACAAACAGGGGAGATCTAGGCCAAGCAGGAATGTTACTTATCATATTGTTAAAAGATGTCCAAGGTCACAAAGGTGATTGTTTAACGACCAATGGACTGCTTAATACCCGCTGCCCAATTTGTATAGATTTTCCAATCTTATATTAACTAGTAATGTATTCTGTTAAATAGAAATCTATTCCCTCTAAATAAGAATATAGGATCTTTGAGGTCTTGTTACGGTGTTGGAACTAAATAAGATTGTTTAGCTAACAGAAAAAAAGGCAAAAAAACAAATAAACGCCAGACAACTGAAGAGTTTATGTCAGAATTGACAAGTACCAAATACATTTAAAGCAAAAGTTCTGGCGATATAAATACTGCTTGTTTAACTTGAAATTGTATTCTAGAAGATTCTTTAAAGGTAAGATTCAAAATGATATAAGTTTCCTTATGTAAAGAATAACCAGTTTTTGTTGCATGTTACGAATTAACATTATTAATAAATTCAACATTTTTCAAAGATCTACTTAGAAACTGCACATATACTTGTCGATTTAACGTTTATGCCGGAAGAAACGCTCACCCAAAATGACAGCACAGCGAAAGAAATGATTCCAATTGCATCTTCAATTTCTTTCCTGGATCTCTCACCATAAGTCATTCCATTTGATGCTCTCAAGTCCAATTTGAGATATCTGTCTGTATGGAACAGTTGGAAACACTACAATTGATTAATAAATGTGAAGTCGTTTTTTAATACAACATACTTATACGAAGTAACATCTTTTGTAATGTCTGTCTATGACTTTCTTTTAAATGCCACCTAGACAAATGACATTTATTTCAAATTGAATAAAAGATGCAAATATATTATTTTTCCTAAACAAATACCGAATTATCTTTGGATTCTTCTGAACATGAAATAAAAAAAATCAAAACACAGATAAGCAACCTCCGTATATTCTCTTTTTTTCAGCAACAGCAAAGTCAAGTAACTAAAAACACATACTCACAACATTTGTTCTCATTCTCGGCCGAGTTATACAATGGTACTGGTCCGTTGAATAATTTGGCCGCCAGAGGGTGGGGCAGTTTTCTTACTTGTCTATAGTAAAACCGGATGAACTCTCTAGATGTGACAATTATTGGCAAATCTTCAGGAAACTTGCTCAGAACATTTGTCCCTATGATATATGGACTTGGTTCGAAGCCAGGTTACATGGGGTGAAAATATAGGTTACTAGGTCAAACTAAATAAAGAGATTCTGAACACTCTAGAGATCTTATTTATTGCCCAATCTCCGTAAAACTTGGTCAAAACATATATTTTAATAATATTTTGATCATGTTTAAAACTGTGTCACAATCGATCAAAAACTAGGTCACTAGGTAAATACAGCTTTTGAACACTATATAGGCCAACTTTATTGCCGAATATGCATGGAATTTGGTCAAAACATTTGTCCCAATACTTTTTTAACGATTCGGGGAGCCAAAGACAATGTTCTTTGTGAAATTAAAGAAACAAGTGTGAATATTCAAGAGGCCAGACTTTTTAAGTCAAGAACGTTTGTCCCAACCATATCTCGACCGAGTTTACAACTGAGTCACATGGGATCATACACTAGGTCACTTGGTCGAATTGACAAAAAAACTTTTGAACAATCTTGAGGCGCCTATTTTATTTCCCAACCATTTTAACACTAGAAGTCAAATTTAAAACAAATGTGTTACGATATCTAGCGCGATTTAAATATGATTACGGTTTATTAAAATAATGGATGTCAGGTGTTTGGGCAGTTTTATTGAGAAACCTAGTGATACGTACCCGCTCAGATAACTTAAGTTCCTTGGAGTCTCAGCAGAGCGTCTGATGCCCTTTTGTAATGTTCATGCTGAAATTTATCCAGGGCATATCTTGACTATAATATGAAGTATCAAGATGGCACTTCTTAGGTGAGAAGCTTGCAATGTTGGAAAACCAGTTCGTCAAAACACACTGCTAAGGCCGACTTACAAATCGGCATATGGCGTATTTTAGACACGATAGTGACATTTCTAGTTATCCACATGCTTGAACGGAGGTAAATTAAATACGATTTAATCTATACGTTATATAAATAAATATATTAGATAAGTTGATGTTTTATTATACTTTTGTAACATAAATTAAGATTTCGCCACTTATGTTACCAAGTTAAGCCGCAATAAATATTCCTTCGTTTTTGAAGAGGATACTTACAATATAAATACTTTTAAAGTAAACATAAAGATGACCTATGTTTATACCCATGTTATCAAGTTCCCCTGGTTGTTTTATTGATTGAACACAGTACTTGGGTTGAGAAAGCTTCTCTGTGTATGCACACATAAACAGTTGTTAAACCGCTGTGGGTTACTAAGCTACTTTGTTTACTGTACATGTATATATAACCTTGCGAATAAAGGTTGGTGTGTTTTGTTTTGTTTAATAACCTAACCGACTAGATAACTTTTTTTTAGATAAAACAAAGATATAGAGATCGAAAGCTACAGTGGTCAATAACATGGCGACCATTTCGCAGTCCACCATTAAAAAAGGAAACGACTGGGTCCAAGACTTCTTGTGTTCGACAAAGACGGTGGAATATTTTCTTCTTAAATTTGATGTTCATAAAAAAGAAAACCTGGCGATGTTGTGCCGAGACCATAGCCAGCTGTGCTGCAGTAATTGTGCTATCCAAACTCACAGGTACCCTTTCACTTTTTATCGTACTAACATTTAAGTCACAAAGTATATGGTTTTAACTGATTTAAAATGAACTTAAATATTGATGCAAAAATCAAAAAAGTTAATAATAAGATTAATACAAATGCTTTTTTAAGAAACCGCCATTTGTTGTGAAAAGAATATAAACTTCCATTTGAGAGAGTTATTACTTTAGTCTAATGCAATCAGAACTTTGTTTTTACTAGATTAAAACATGTAAACATGACATTTTTTATTCTAGTTACAGGTAAATTATAGTAGTAAAATGATCCTTTATTTATTTCGGTGAAATTATACAGTTAAAGCGTCAATGTCTCTTTAACAATTATGAAACAAAGCGACTATTCAAACCATGATGTTTCAACATTTGTAACACTATTTTATATGAAATTAGCCTTTTAATGAAATGTATGGTACAAAATAAAAAAAAGATTAATAAATTATTATCGAAATACATATGAATAATCAATGAATTCTATTTTTACCAAGCTATTTATCAATTTTGTATTGATCAAGCTGTACACATAGGTAATTTTGCATACTTTATGAATTATTAGCTTTTATAAAAAAAAAGTTTTCTTACAGGCAATTCAAAACAGTCATGCTTTTATCAGACTTGGTAAAACATAACTCCACAGACCTAAAGCAAGTATCAGATATAAAACTACTCTGCCAGGACTGAATGAGCTTCAGAACAATCAGGAGGCAAGCATTCAGGACGTGCAAAGTTCATTCGATGAGCAGTTAAAGAATATACAGGAAACTCGCGAACAACTAATTGCAGCCTTGAATATGCTTAAAGGTAAAACACTGGAGGAAATGAAAGTTACATTTATCAAACTGCAAGCACCTCTAAAAAGTGTTCCAAACTTCAAAATGAATTAAAACAACTTGGAGACGCTATTAAGTACATGAGCGTTAAAGGCAATCAAGAGCTATCTCTTATAGCCAGCATTAAATACCAGGACAAAAAAAACAGCTGTTTGAAAAATATAGGAAGAAGAACTTTATTCAAGAAAAATAGTCGATATCATTCCAGCCTTATAGTGAAATTGCTCATTATCTATCCAAATTGACAGGTTTTGGAGGGATTAAACACAGTACCAAGACATCGACATTGCGGGGTAATCCAGACCAAGTCTTAAGAATCGACGGGAAGTCTGTGTATGATGAACGCGTTCCAGGTGATTCAAATGACAAGTTGTTATGCAGTATCAGAGACATATGTGTTCTCCCTAATGGACAGGTCCTGGTTTCAGACTCCAATCACAATAATATCAAGCTTCTGAACCAGCAGTACCAGGTTGTGAGTCACTGTAGTGTACCGGGTGAGCCATCAGACATTTTTCAGATCACACCCAGTGAAGTTGGTGTTACTGTTTCTTCAGAGGTCCAGTTTATCAAAGTCAACAACAGCCAACTAGTAACAGACAGAAAGCTTTAGTAACAACATAAATGTAATGGTATTTCCCACCACCAGGGAGACTTGTTTGTTACTACTGGTACTGCACTGTACCAGTACTCACTTAGTGGTAAACTAATCAGCAAATTGCACAAGGTTAAATCAGATACCTTACTGTGTACCGGTAAGAATTATATATTATTAGTATATATTATATTTATCAACAAGAAATGCATTATTAAGAGTCAAAAAGCAGTTGTAGAAGTATTTTTTACAAAAGCAAGAAACTTGCAAATGTGAAGTATTTCTCTTATAACGTTTATTAATGTATATTGACTGCCATAACATTACAGATTTATGAAAATGAAAGTGCATTGCTGTGAAAATCATAGTTTTTGACCTGTTGTTTATATTTTGTTGTTAATGTTATATGCTATAATTAACATTGTTTCAATGCATTTTTGTTTCAATGTATTGACTATAATTACGGATGGGAACACATATTCGAATATTCAAATCCGCTTTAAATATATATGATTTTTATGCATAGAAACTTCCCAAAATATATAAGTGCA
Source organism: Dreissena rostriformis (assembly GCA_007657795.1). Lineage (NCBI taxonomy): Eukaryota > Metazoa > Mollusca > Bivalvia > Myida > Dreissenidae > Dreissena > Dreissena rostriformis. The sequence continues at coordinate 14,850 of VMBQ01013021.1, forward strand.
AAGTCGCATGTTTTGTTTATTGCAGACGACATTTGTGTATCAGTCATTGTTTCGATAACAGCAGCTAAGCTGCCGTCATAAACGCGATGATCCGTGGCATACGGGAGGGTATCTGTGGAGGTTTACGGTCTTTAATAATTTCGTCAGTTTGAAATGGTGTTAATACACTGTGTTTTATCTATTTCCAAGATAATTTACACGGTATTCACCGTTCAGCGTCTGACAACAGACACAAGCCGACTTGCTTTACCTTCAAATCGCAAATCATTTTAATTGCTCTATCCATATATTAAATTCATGATTATCTCATTACAAATAAATTGCTCAAATATTTACGAATTAAATTTGTTTACAATAAGTATCATTTCATTTAGGCTCGAGAGCGTTCATTTCCAAGTAGCTAGATTTCTAAAAACATCTACGCACTATTAAGTAATGCAATTTAAAATGCCACATTCTCGTGTTTCAAAATTATTTCACGCGATCAACAGAACGGCTGCATGCATTTTAGTATAGTATTACTCTAAATTAGGATTATGGTAATATGATAACCAAAAATATCGTATAACTTATGAAATATATTGAGTGACAAATGACGAACATTATAACCAATGAAACAAATCTGCTTTTTTCAAAGATGCGTTTCTGATATGTTTCCGCAATCCAAAGTTCTGAAATTTGCATCTAAGGTTGAACAATTAAATATTCCAATAATGTAAAACGAATATTAGAATATTATTTCAGTATTCGTTCCCATCCCTAAACATTATATACACGATTGTTTCTGTAAATTGTTGCAAATGAACAGGATAAAAGAATACCGGTAAATCGTTTTATGTGATTATAATTTTAACAGCTTGCTTTTGTTACTGGTAAAAAAGAACGAGGCAGGAAAGTTTTATTAGTGTGTGTGTGTGTTTTTTTTAAATATTATTGTCCTTTAGTTAAAAAACATAACTACAGTCGTCTTTTTGTACATTATGCTTTTGTGATTTTCACTCATGGTTATGCAAAAAGATTGTAATCATGTATTCTGTTTTTTAGTACGGAGTTGTGGAGTGAGCCCGACTTGTGACAATTTGTACATCACAAACCCCACCCAGCACAAGCTCCCATCCCTTGCCAGAGATGGATCAGTCCTTGCAACTTTCGAAGACCCGGAGCTACAATTCTCCACTGGTGTACACGTGACAACTACAGGCCAGGTGCTGGTATGTGGACATAATTTCACAACTATCCTACATATGGACAGCAAGGGCAGACGGAAGCTGGCTAGTCTGGCAATACAGTGGAACGGTCTTCAGAACCCAAGGGCAGTCTGCTACAACAGCAACACTGCCTCGATTATTGTGGGGCAGTACCACAACAACAAGTTCCTCGTGTATAAACTGCAATAGCTAATCATTCTCGTATATGATATGTGTAATTATAAGTGATACAAATTAAATATATGTTAGTCAATTAGTGTAGTAATAAGTGACTTTAGTGACAATAGATGTTTTTTTAATAGTGTTTTGTAACAATGCGATATTGTTTTTTTTTTAAATATGGATACACATATTTTTCCATTTTTTTTTTATCTTTTTAAATGTATTCTTAATGACAAAACGCTTTTTAAAATTCAGTTCAAATTACACTGTTTTTACTTAAAACATGTACATGACATTCATGTTATTTTAAGAATGCGATTTATAAGGAGTGTAACAATGAGTTGATTTACTCATTTATAACTATTTCAGTGGAACAGATAGATTAATGAACAAAGTATCGATTGATAATAATATCCCATATTCTGTCATTAATGGAAAGTTTGCGAATTTAAATGTAGTTTTACAGCTTCTATGATTGTTAATTGATTGTTGGTGTTTTGCTTATCATAATTTTGTAACAGTTAGTCGGAACTTTATTTCCCGACCAAATTCAAAATTGGGTCAAAAACTAGGTCCCGAGGTCAAATTAAATTTAAAGCGTAAGAGTATTTATCCAAATCATTTCTTGGAATAGTTCTAACATGAGTAACGTTGGGTCAAACATAAGGTTACTATATCAAACACTGTAGATGCAACATTTATCGCCAAATCTTCATAAAACTCGATTAGACAATTTGACTCAAAGATATCTCGTCCGAATCTTCTTGAAATTTAAGCAGAGCGCTTGGTCCAAAAATATATCAGCCAAATTTAAATCCTGCGGGATCAAAATTAAGATCATTCGATTAAATTAAACAAAACAAATTTGAACACACTAGATGCACAATTGTGTGTCCAATCTTCATGGACTTGGTCAGAACATTTATCACAATACTATCTCAGCCGAGATTCCAACTGGGTCACATGGGATTCAAATCTTAATCATTAGGTCAAAGAAGAAGATTGCAAACACTCTAGAGGCAACCATTGTTGCCCACTCTTCTCAAAATCGTAATTATCTTAGTTAAGGAACTTTATTTAACAGGAAAGGAAGATACATGAGTCGAATGTGAAGCAAATCACTTGACACCCGGACTTTGTCAAATATAGAAATCCGGAGAATATATGTACATACAACGATGTATATGGATCTTCTATGCATTTCACATTATGAATACATTTTCATCGATTTAAACATGATATATTCCTTCTAGGAAACGAACATGTTAAGGCTATTAAAATAATCGAATCTTTGATTAATTTAAAACCTGAAAATCAATTACCAGTGATGAACTTGAACACACCACTCTCTTGCAACAGCATGGTAATTCACTTCAGAGCACTACGTTTAGCAATCAGTATTACGCACAGTTTGCCAATGCTTCCCATCTTCCTATTTCAATAACGTGAAAGCACGTTTATTTAAACATGTCTGAACTGCATTATCTCGATTCGACATCGTACATCGACACAAATGCCATCGTCGGATACCCACGTTCGACCCATTCCGCTACTCTCCATTTATCGACCGTGGGACAATACGAACTGTTTTCACCGTTTTAGGGTGTGTAAAATGCCGTAATTTCATTGGATCCCTCACGGTTTTATGAGGATATTTTTGACCAATGATACAACTCGTTCTTTAGAGACTTCGGGTTTGTTGTCAAAATGGCGTCGTCCGTAGAAATGGATTTTCGTCGTGCATGCGAATACTTTAAAATTGAGAATTTTAACGACTTTCGGAGTTAAAATTATCTCAAATCTCTTAAATGGGCGCGATGTCTTTTTAAGCACTCGGACAGGTGGAGG